>CM060953.1:45217290-45241043 GCA_030765055.1 Mantis religiosa
CTCCCGTTGTAGTAAAACAAGGAATGAATTTGATGAAACTATTTCTGCAAAACTATTGCTCGATTGATATGAATAGTCTGAAGAATCTACAATATAAGTTATACTGGATAGAGAATATCATGTAAGCTCTTATGTGATCTGTTCTTTGTTTTGGGTGACATTCTGTACTCAGGTATTTATATAATCATGTTTATATGCATATTTGACAGCTATAATGCCCTATTTAAACCTGCCAGTCTTACTGACAAACTTTTATAAACGTATATATATATATATATGGTCAAATATCCCGGCAGGAAAAAATGTTTGCTCTGGGGATGCCTGAAATTCCAAAATCAATAAAACATATTCAGCACCAAATACATTCGTTACTAAAATTTTAAGGTAAAAGTTGAATTCATTTCAAGTTAAAATGACGGATATTTCATGTTTTTAAAGGTGCCGATTATACTTCTGTGCAAACGCACAGAACCATATTTTGCGTTCCTCAAATGTCACATTACCGATTGTGTAAATTATTTCTGAACTACAATAGCTACAGCAAGTAATGTAGGAGAGAAGTGTCTTGCATCTAAGCTGCTCTTGAGTGATCACTAAATTTTCTCTTTGAAAATTTACGCCTTTGTGTAGCTCTGTATTAGAAGACAAAGTAAATAACACTGCGGTTAGGAAAGGACGTTACGGAGAGATGAATTCTTGAAAATTCGTGACACATTAACTCAAACCATTTACACTATATATGCATTATTCTAAGTTGAAGAAATCATAGTTATAGAATAAGTTTGTTTATTACGAAACAAATGTTAATTATGCCCATTTCATTTTCAATTTTCCAGAAATTATATTTTAGTAAGAAGCAAAGATCTTATTAAAATCACAACTTACATCACCGTTAGATTGATGCTGATTAGTTTTTGTGATACTCAAATCTAAGAAAATGAGTCTCGTAGTAAAATGCCAAGATAGAAAAATATGCTCAAAGCAAATAATGTAGAAAATAAACTCGCATAAATTTACCAGCCATATAAAGAGTACACAGAAGCTGTTATACTCTACAAATTTGCAGCGCAAAACAATCCCTGAAATGAGCTAATGTTTTCCTTTGTATTCAAAGTATGCACATGTTACAACTCTTTGTATGAAGTGCTGTAGAATACACAGTATAAGATGGTAGGCAATTTACCAATTTCAAAAATGAGTTTAAAATAGAAGTATTGTGTTTAAAATGATAAATAGGGTATTGTAACCAATAAGAATGCGAAAATAAACTAAAAGTTTGTTGTTTTAGGCAATTAACGTCATTTCGTCTCATCTTAATATAAATGTCTCCCTTTTTCCCTGTTTTAAAATATTTTTCATGGTTTTACGTGTCAAACACTATACCTATATGTATATTATAAGTAGTTTATTTTGCCAGCTGCCATACAAGTACAGATGGACAACGTGAAATAAACAAAAATATTCACAATTCTAAAAACCTTGAAGAGAGTAAAAACAGTGTTTTGTAAGATTATTCTTTAAACAGGTTTTAAAGATTTAATCTACATTACGTCCTTAGGCAGATTGTTCACTACTTCACTTATAGAGAAAATTGGCGTCTTTATTAATATAGTTGACTATTTCTAGTGTCACAATTAGTGCGTCTTTATTTACCATAAATATTTCAGGCGTATTCACGTAATATATAGTAGACTTAAAAATAGATGTAAGAGTCGAAATTCCAAAATTTCAAAAATATCGCTAATTGAATCCCTCGGTCTTAAATTAAAAACAATTCTCAACATTCGTTTTTGGATCCGGAAAACTATTAATATCTCGTGCATTACTCCAGATGGTCACATTATCTGTTAAAACAGAATGACCAACATAAAAATAAATATTTAATAAATTATCAAAACTAAAGATTGTTTAGACATCTAAGAGCAAACCATAATTTGTTTAATCTACTGTTACACATATCATTCATTAAAATTAAGCTTTTCATCTAGGAATACAGCAAAACATTTTACAATAAGAGTAATTTGAGTATACAGTATACTGTAGACAGTATGTGTATTATGAGAAATTTTTGTATAGGTAAACTGCATGCAGTCAACTGGATTCTTTTCTCTGCTAAGGCAAGCCTTGTCCATTCTTGGATCTCTGTGTCATCTCTATGTTCAAAGAAGACCATATTACCTTAAACAAGGGGTTCAAATCTGTGAACAGTTACTATAAAGAACGCTTGCATTGATTTATGAGAGAGATTGTTATATGTACTACTATTCACTGTTTCCTCAGATAGTTGAGTAGCTGGATCAATGCTATTTGAATTTGAAGAGAAATTAACTTATCAGTTACTGGAAGAGAACATTTCCAAGAAAACCTTTTGCAGAACAATTGAATATTAGCAGATACGTCCAAATTGTAACGACTTCCTAGAAAAGTAACGTTCGCAGAATGCTGCCTGCAGAACTAAATCATGAATTGATCCTTATCTAAATTGGCAGAAAGGGGAAGAGAGAGAGAGAGAGAGAGAGAGAGAGAGAGAGAGAGAGAGAGAGAGAGAAATTGTGTGTATTTGTAATAGCATTTAAAGCTTCTCACTCTGCTCACGGAATCGAAAGTAATGACACTGGTAAAACATATAATGAAAATAACTGGGAAAGGAAATCTAGGCAAAAAGGATGGGTATCTGGAACAAAAGTTGGAAAACACATGACCAAGGAGGAGATGGTTATGAGATTTGAATAGCAGACTCCCACCTCACAATACTGCCTTCACGACCTCGGCTATCTGTTTCTGTGTGTATCGCAGCCACAAATAGGCTGCCAAAGGACAATCCAATCTCATTTTGCCAACATAACGGTACTTCTGCATATATAAGGTTACCTTAATAATCCAGAACCTCGGTGTTACTGAACAGTATCGATAAGCAAAGCATTCCGCTTGTAAAGTAATGTTGTCCCATTTATTTAACCTTCCATGTTTCAAGCGTTCCAAAAGAAGAGAAAAATATAAGTTCAACAGTATGCAAGAGCGGAGTTTGCTGCTTAGTTGGCTGGCATTGAGCTTTTGAGACGAAGAAAAACCCTCTCCCCGCCGCCTAGGGGGAGAATTCATGCCGCATCTTCCTTTCACTGTTATTTTCCAGTTAATTAACCCAGGAAAACTGAAGCACCTAATTTGTTAGAGTTTATAGGGTGACTCGAAAATCCTGACGAGTTGATCTACGGAAGTTAATGTCTCTTTCAGTTTATTAATTTGAGAGTGTCTGTCAGCGGCACTCGCATACTAAGTGGCAGAACCTGCTCTATCAAAGTTAAATTTGCTGACTTCAGTATTTATTATCTCAGAAATTGCCCGTAATGCCTAACAGGATATAATTCATACTGTCGCGCATAACAGACAGATAGCGCAGTGTGGAGATAAAGAGCCTGCAAAAACAGATAAAGATAGCCCGGAGATAAATGACTTGCCGACACAGATAAAGTTGCACGTCTATAACGTTCGTGTTTTATCTGGTGACTTGTTAGAGAACATTCTATAACAGTCTGGAATCATGAATGGCTGTGTTTAAAAAGAAGCCATGGGTAATTGTAAAGACAGTTGGAAACAGAGGCGGAACGAGGGTTATAATTGAAACTGATGTGTTTGGAAAGTGAGTTCCTTTTGGTGGTCAACGACCTTGATAGATTGTAGTTGTGTATGTGACGTAATGCTGCTACTGTGAGTGTATTTCTACGGAAATAAAGAACATTTTGAATTTCTGCAACTTGGACTTTTAATTCTACGAACTCACAAAGTCACAATACTTTCGAAATTCAGTAATCTAGTTTTAAGTACTCCAATGTATTTTTTGCAGTTCATTTTTTTACTTTCTGTAATAGTGTAGGTAGAGCAATTAGATATTTTGTGCATAAATCTTCAGTAGGAAAGAGAGAGATGATGGAGCCACAGGGTATCTATTGGCGACAGGAATAGACAACGTATGTGGCAAAGACGTGCAGTTTCCCAACATTAATATTTATTGGTTTGAGTACGGCTGAGAGGCGCCGGCGACCAAAACGCCGGAGGATGACTCAGAGCATGGGAAAGTTCGACCGAGTAGTGGAGACCTGTATTACCACCATCTGACAGAGCCGAGAAGTTCCATATCGCAAGCTTCTGTAACATTTGTCCGCCATCAACGACACAGAGTCCCGGAGTCAGCATGTAACATTAAAATGGAAGAACTGGCAGAAACTGGGAAAGAAAGAGCCGTGGTGGAAAACACGCACTCCAACAGAACAGGTCACAGTGGGCGGCCACCAGGGAACAAACCCACAACCTTCCAAAGGTCAGCCTTACACGGACGATAGTTCACGGGTTCAAGTCCCGCCTCGGGCATGTGTGTTCTTGTGTTTTATGTGTGTATGCGTGTGTGTGTGTGTGTGTGTGTGTGTGTGTGTGTGTGTGTGTGTGTGTGTGTGTGTGTGTGTGTGTCGTGTGTATGTGTGCCACTAGAGAAAACAGATCCCCCCATGGCCAATTGGATTCTTCCCGAAGGCCAAAATGTGTAAAAACATAGGTAGACAAAGCTGGCAAGGATTAAGGCGACCCTAACTTAAAAAAGCACGTTTTTTATAAATGTTCCGTTGTTTGTGAAGAGAAAAACTCAAAAACTTGGTATTTAAGTTCGATGTGCTTGAAAGATGTAACACAAAGATTTTCTAAAAACTCTCCCATCCAAATATATTTTACACGAATGAAATTTCAATTTTCCTTTGCTTTCTTAAAATGTCCAATGATTCTTATTGAAATGCATGTGTTCAAAACATTTGCATGACAAGTGAAATGTTTATCTTCAATAGACCACGAAATCCTCACATGGTTGCCCGCCTCGGTAGTGCAGATGGTAGCGTGTCTGCCTCACGTTCAGGAGGGAAAACCCCGGAAAAAACCCTATCCAGATAACTCACCCTGACCGAGATTCGAACTCAGGACCTCTTAAACGTGAGGCACACACGCTGCTATCTACGCTAACGAGGTGGGCAGGTTTTAGAACTGTATGCTGTAAAACTTATTGTTATAAATAATAAAGCACAAGCAAATTTAATTTCTGGTGTATTCAATTCAGTTAACATTGTGGATTATTCTCTGACAAAGAATCCTCAACTTGAGATAAAAAGTGGTTTGCCTCCACATGCAACATAGGCCCAGAATGCATTGATGTTATTGGAAATTGACTGTTTAGTAGAAGTAGCATTTTAGTAATTTTACAACGAAAAGTAACTTTCTAAATTAAGATAGAAAACACAAACATATATATATATATATATATATATATATATATATATATATATATATATATATATATATATATATATATATTATCAAAATTCATTTTGTATGTTGGTTTCTTTCTTTTCTTTCCTTCTTTCTTTCTTTAATATGTAAATAGTGGACGACAAAATGCATTCCAACTTAAAATTCTGTACTAAGGTTTTATTTTAAATATACTTTTTCAGACATCTTGAACTAAAAAACCTAATTAGAAAGATGTCTGATTGTGAATAGCATAAGTAAACACTGAAAAGTTCGTTAAATACCAAAGTATGTAATAGAGAATAAAGTTAACGCAAATCCTTTATTTTCCGCAAGATTACTTTAAAAATTTCTAACCGTAAGGCATGGTTTGTTTTATTTAGGTGAAGCCATTATCGATAAGTAATCGTTGCAGTTAATATAAAATTAATCTACGGAAAATCTGCACAGCTGTAAGCTTATTGTTTTCAACAGTATCTCATAAAGAATCGAACTGTTAGCAACCTAGAAAATGCGGGGAAGTAAGGGCGTTATTTCGCAGAAACCATTACTTCCACCAAAGCACATGTGGATCGCCGACGCAATTTCATTAACAAACGCCGGTGCAAGTCTTGATCTCTGTACACGAGCGGCGCTGTGGGATGAAAACGCAAAATGACTGTCTGCCTCTCGACACAGATTTGTTGTACAGTCGAGTCCAAGAGGCCGCTCCCGGGTCGATAGTGCCTGCCAATCGAAAGCGAACTGTCTCTTCTCTGTTCGATAGGGCCCAAACTGCAGTCTCGCAATGTGGCGAGGTGAACACGGCCAATGCAACAGGGGAAGCGATACAAACTCGCTTAACTGCAAAAAGGAATCTCCCTCAACATGCATCATTAGGCTTTTATCAAAAGGTGGCTTTTTGAAATTATTTGCTGCCTGTTTTTATCCAAGGAGATGTTATGTCATAATGTCTCTTTTGGCCTTAAAAATCACTTTGGAGTTAACATTTCTAAGCCAGAATACACAAGAATGAATGTTATAATACCTGAATCACTGGTGGTATGCCGGAATTTTGTTCCGGAGTTTTGTTCAGAAGTTTTTTTAATGCCAGTAAATGTTAGAAGTACCTAGGCTAGACTTGAGTTGGAACCAAGAGATCAATGGTGCAAGATAAGCCATTATATCTCTAAAAATTCAAAAATTTACATTTTTCTTCTGAAACTGTATACTACATTCAATATTTTACCATATTTTATCAAACTTTTTCGAAGTTATAGATATGCCTTATAATTTATAAATAGTGAAACACTTACACTTGGTAGTGACTTAAAGAGTGTCAACTGAGCTATTAATCCAGCATTCACAAATGAAAAATGAACACAAAGATACACGCGCGGGCACCTTTAGCCAGCATTGCGTTCTATGGAGGTTAATTCGACCTAGGAATATGTATTTCTGCCAAAAACTTGATACCGAATTTTAATAGAATACCTACTTTACATAGCGAAGTAATTAAAATATACATATAAGCAATCACAAATAACATAGATATTGAAAGGAGTAATAAACTCAACTTTCAGATCTATTTTATTCCATTTTTATTTATTTTTATGGCAAGTAAATATATTAAAGTCAAAGATTTCTTCCAGAATATTTTCTGAGAAGTAAGAGAGATATAAGTCTAACGTATTTGTTGGGAAAATCTCTCCAAAACACAACCGGAAAATGCTCTCAACAGAGGTTTAGGTTATACAACAGGAGATATCCTCTGCACCAAAACTATATAGATCTGTTCTGCCTGCCACCACCAGGAGGAAGGAGTGGACTCAGAAGGCTACAGGGCTTAGGTAAAGAGGCCACTGAGATGTGTAGAAGTCCCTGACTAGCTCGAAAATCCGGCTCAATCCGTGAGCTACATAAATATGGTGATGAGAAACCCTTACAACCACTTAGGCTTTTGGGGTTCACCAAAATTAGTCTTTCTTTAGAACAAGCACCCACATGAACTGTCCAGGACCGATGACACCATGAAACTTTAAAGCACCCTAAAATATGAAAAGCAAACAATGAAAGGACAATAAAGGAAAAGAAATAATGAGAGAGAGAATGAATGAATGTGTAGTGTTTAACGCCCGCTTTTACTACATACGGCACCGCAGGCGGTGACACTGATGATACATGAGATGAAGATGGAGCACCGGTGGAATGAGATGGCGGGGGAAACCGGAGGTCCCGGAGAAAACCCGCCCCAGCGCTGTGTTGTCCTCCACAAATCTCACTTTGCGGTCGCCTGGGATCGAGCCCGGGCCGCCTTGGTGAGAGCCAAGCGGTCTAACCACTGAGCCACAGCGCGGCCAATGAGAGAGAAACCCTACATAGTTCACAAGCTTGAAAAAACCCACAGTGTTCAAGTTACTCATATCAGCTTTACAAACATTTTCCCTGTTAAATGGGCAGAACTTTTTAACCCAAATGATAGAGATCGGAGCTGATAATATGTTTCTATGTTAAGGGCAATCGTTACTTGACTCCATTTTTATATAAGTCAAGTACCCTCAGAGCTGACACATGTTTAAAAATTGATATATAGCAGTGACGTATTTTGCAATAAATACCTAGTATACTGCTTGTTTCCAAGGTGGTTAATTTTGTCCACTGTCCAGCATGACATGCGTAACCACTGGCCTTAAATGCACTCTCTCGCGGACACTCTTTCTCCATTTTGCATTGTAATGCATTTATACTGATAATAGAATCACAATCACGTCGGTATTGAAAATGTTATTATCAGAAAAAACACAAAATGTCAACGTTCCAATCATTACCACCACCACTTCAATACGTACTACGTATTCCCTCTTTCATCATCGTCACGTTCCCTTCGCTATCCAGTGTATCAGGTTGGTACTGTAAATCTTGTTTCCAGCGCTCCCCGTATGATCTACTAAGATCTTCGGGAGAAACTCTTTCCACCAAGTAAAGCCTGCTCCCAATTTTTCTTACTCTACTTCTATTTAACAGTTATAGAAGGTATTTTTTTCCAACCGAAAATTCGGTAGCAAGACTCAGGGGAAGTAACAGTTTAAAAAACACTGAACCCAACACCTATTTTTAGAAAAATATCGTATTTCCTTTTATGAAAAAAACGCATAACTCAAAACATTTGTGTAAACAGTAAACTGCCCTTAATATATATTTCAAAATTCTATTTTCTCAGGAACTATTCTAATAATTTGGATTAGGTACCTTACATTTAATATATTTACACAATAAAATAGCCTGCGGCGAATAGCCTGTGAAGATTCTTCGAAAGCAACTTCATACAATCTTATATACCCGTTAAAGAGATGGATAAAACGTTCCACAGATTTTAAATACAGCATTTTTATAGGTCAATTCTTTCACATTTGTCAAAGACAGTATCTTTGGTAGGTTGACGGGGATCAAGCCACTGTTTCGAGGCATCAGGGTTTCTGGTATACCCATTTTTCATCACAAGTGACAATTCTCCTGACAAATCTGTCATCCATGGGATTACAGATAAGCTGATGACAGATATTCACTCTACGTTCAGCCTGTTGAGGTATCAGTTTTGCAACTTCTGTATGATTTTCTACATGTCTTAATGTGGAGATGTATGGTGTCTGCGAGTGTCTTTTTTAGTATTTTCTCGCAAAACTTGGCGTGTATCCTGAATATTTCATACTTTAGGTCTCCCAGAACGTGATAAATATTTTGTGTTTTCATCTCCATTGTTGAAACGTTGTAACTATCGACCCTTTTCTTTCCATTTCAAATATTCTTCAACCTGCGACAGGGATTTATTATTTTGTTTCCAGTAGTGTATTAGAAGGACTCTTAAGTTCAAACTTTGTTATCTCTATCTTATGATTATTTTTAACAACTAAAGACTGATACTTGCTCACAATGTATGCGACACTATCCATGGCATCCTGTAAATAGCATTCCAAAACCAAAGAAATCCAATAAATTTTGCAAACACAGAAATAAAAAAATCATTTGTGTATGAGACAATCTAACACATTTGGAAGTATTAAATGGAACAGAGACCAAAACGCAGTCTGTGGAGTGTAGGTGCTGAAGTCCATAAGTATTCTGCAGGTTTTCTATTGGTCAAATCATACAGTAGAACTAACGTCATATGAAAGACTTTACTGTAATGACCGACACATAGTTTGCTTTGTCTGTTTCCTCTTTTGTCCTCTGGCGGGACACTTCCAATATGCACTACAACAAATCGTTCTGAATTTCATTTCATATACCTTTAAATCGTCGCTTCACTTAGGTGCTCTTCAGGAATTGTATCTAGCTCCGATGTAATGAAAAATTCCTGGATTTGTGGAATTCTCCTTTTCATTGTGACCTCGATGTGCAAGCTCAAGCGTGCTACAGAACTATATACAATATAATATTTGTGACTCATATAGTGTTGCTTATGTCCAGGTTTTTTCTCGCAATTTTTATACGTATTATGAAGTTGCCGCCTAATATTGCTTTTCGCCGAACATATTAACTTCTAGTTCTGCATTGACCTGATGTCTGGAATTCTCATGCTTTGTGGATCGTTGTTTAATATCACCGATGTCTCTGATACAAGCTTTGGTCCATATTTCAGTTCCCTTCTGGTTTTTTTCTGGAGAAAAAGCAAGAATACAGCAAGTTCTGACGTCACAACTATGTAGTCATTCAAAAGTTCAATATGTGTTATGATTTTAAATTCTTACATTCCTCCTTGCCTTACATTTTTTACCTTTGTATCAATTTAATATCAGGAACTGACTTGTTTGTGTATCAAGTTTTTTTTTTCATTTGTGAGTTAGAAAAACAGCCAATGTTTTTATCATCTGCACATGATTCAAGAAAGATGTTTCTTGTGCAATTCTGTGCTTATAGAACATACTGGTAGAACAAAGTGGATTTAGAAGAGGCAGATCCTGTGTAGATAACATTTTTATTGTTAAACAACTAATTGAAAAACATAGGGAGTTTAATAAAGAAAGCATATGGCGTTTCTTGACTTTGAAAAAGCCTTCGATAGGGTAAACCGATGCAAAATGTGGCAAATATTGGAAGAACGAGGGTACCCACAACAATTAGTAAAAATGATACGATGCTTCTACTTCCAAACAAAAATAAATGTGAGGAATAATGGTAAACTTTCTAAAAAAAATCTTACTAATCAGGGTGCCAGACAAGGATGTACTTTATCACCTACACTTTTTAGTATTTATATTGACGACCTAGTGTGCAAATGGAAGCAGGTACTGAATGTAGGTTTTAAAATTACAAATAAAAACTTTTTAAATATTTTATTGTTTGCTGACGACTTAGTTATTATACAAAATAGCGAGTCTGCCCTGCAAAAATCTATTTTTAAACTTAGTGAAGTTTGTAAGCAATATAATATAAAAAATTCTTTTATAAAATCAAAGGTAATGAATGACATTCATTGGGAAAGAGCCAATTAGAACAAAAATAGTTATAAACAATCGTTACGTTGAACAGGTAAGACATTTTAACTAATTGGCAACTGATGTTAGTTATGACAAGGAATATGATGTCTACAATAAAATATGCAAATTTCAAAGATTCTGTGGAACAATAAATAGAACATTTAGAAACAAAATACGTAAAGGAACAAAATTAAAGTTCTACAAAGTTATGGCTGTACCTATACTGACATAAGGAAGTGAGACTTAGACGTTAACTAAAAAGCAACAGAGTAAAATACAGGCTTCAGAAATGAAATTCTTGAGAAGTGTGAAAGGATGCACGAAGAGGGACGTAATAAGAAATGAAAATATAAGAGAAGAGCTGGACATTTTTAGTATGAATGATAGGTTAAAAGATCTCAAACAAAAATGGAAGGAACATGCTGAAAGAATGCCAAATAATAGACTTACAAAACAAATATTACAGTATCATCCTAAAGGTAGGAGATCGGTGGGCAGACCCAGGAAACGATGGCTGGAGGACTTCGAAGGCGGAACAGGCACTTGATTGCCTATTCCATGAAGTGAAGAAGAAGATAGAACATACTGTGACTTTGTGGGTCCGTAGAATTAAAAGCCCGAGTTGCAGAAATTAAAAATCTTCTTTATTTTCGTAGAGATACACTGTTCAATTCTCACGTAACATCACATCCCATATACACAGTCTTCCAAGGTCGATGACAAGAACAAACAGTGACAGCTGATTACATTAGCTCTCCTTACAACAACACTCTTGCTACACAACTCTCTTTACAACAACAACGCTCTCAGCTGTTCTCTCGTTCACAACACTATTTCACAACTAACTCACTGTTCTACAACTACTCACTTTGCGAACCGTCTGGTCCTTCAATACATAATTCGTAACTCTAGATTGTTCTAAAATAAACCAGAATCCCAAAAATCTCTATCAGTCCAGAAATTTCCGGAAGAATAAAGAAACCAAATATTCCATCACATTTTAGAAGCGTAACTTAGCGATTCCTTTACCTCAGTTATCTCTGTTTGCCGGCGCTTGTTTTCAATAGCCGCGCTATCATTAACTGCTTAGCAAAGCTCATTATTACAATGAAACTTTATCCGCCGACTGTTTTCTTATTTATGCTGAAACTTTTATGTCTGTTGCCGTGACAATAAAATTTAAATCAAGATGAATAACAAACCAAACATTCAGAATTAGTTCTAAGAACTTTAATGCACACTGCATTGCAAAACATCCCAGAAGTCTCACTAGGGCGGGACACTATCGAGTTTATGACATCCTCCTTCCCCTATGGGGCCTGAATATCTGCTGGCATCCATATTTATCCCACGTTTAAAGAACAAAACACAATATTATTGTAGACATTTAAACTTATAAATACAGGAATAGTAAGAATTTGGTCGAATAAAGTCAATGGAGGCATTAATGTATCAGGAGCTGAATTGAAAACTATGTTTTATGCAGATTATCAAATAATAATGGCCACAAATGAAGATGACCTGCAGAAAATGCTATTTAGTCTAGATAAAATTGCTACAGAATATGAAATGAAAATATCAGCAAATAAATCCAAAACCATGGCATTTACTGGAATGAATCCAGTAAGATCAAAAATAGTGTTAGATAACATAATAATTGAGCAGAAATCACACTTTAAGTATTTAGGATGTAATCTTTCGTACCAAGGGGAAGCTGATATAATAGAGAAGATAAATAAATTTAACTATATAACAGGCACAATAAAAGGAACATTAAAAATAAAGCAAGAAAGGACTCTATAATAAAACTATACAAAACAATGGCAATACCAACTCTGATCTATGGATCAGAAACATGGACACTAACAAAAAGAAATAGTACGAGAATACAGTCATCAGAAATGAAATTCATAAGAGCAATAGCTAGATATACCAAAATTGATAAAAAAAAAAACGTAGTCAGGATATTAGGACAGAATTAAAAGTAGAAGAAATAAACCATATTATTGAAAGAAATAGAAATCTATGGAAAGAACATGTTCATAGGATGAATAATAACAGAATACCAAAAATAGCCTTAAACTATAAACCTATAGGAAGAAGAAACCAGGGAAGACTGAAGAAAAGATGGGCAGACCAATTTGGAGCCGGAACGGGTTAAGCAATCCAAAGCCGTGAGGTAGAAGAAGAAGAAATACAGGAATCCATCTGCTAAATGATAAATAATGTTATAATTCATTCTTTCACCTATACAATTCAAAATTTTAGTTTAAAATGTTGTATAATTGAAAAATAAATTAATAAAGTGACAGTAATGTTATTCCTTGAGAAAGTAGCCTAAAAGAGCGAACTTGTACAAGGGCTGTTCAATAAAGAATTATCATATTTTTTTACGGTCATAATTGCCCGCCTCGGTAGCGTAGATGGCAGCATGTCTGCCTCACGTTCAAGAGGTCCCGAGTTCGAATCTCGGTCAGGGTGAGCTACCTGGATAAAGTTTTTCCGGGGTTTTCCCTTATCCTTCAAGACGAATGTCGGGTAACTCAAAGCTCCATGGACCCTGGACTCATTTGAGCACCATTTCACCCAATTCATTCACCGTTCAATGTAACCTAACGTTGGGGTGGACGTAAATTACACCAAAAAAGTCATAATTTTTCGCACTAAAATTCAATCTTATTATATTCTGTTAGCTTAATGTGAAACAAACACGCCGTAGTAGTTTCATTGTTGGTACTCCTGCTTCCCGCCTGTGAGAACCAGGCAAGTTCAGATATGTTCAGTATCACCTACCGCTGCAATGGAGGTAGCACGCAAGGAACAATATGCGGCTTTGAAATTCTGCTTTCGTCTCAAAAATCTTCAGTTGAAGCTTATACATTTTTACAGGAGGCCTTCGGAGAGTCTGTTCTTCCCTACAGCACAGTTCGAAGGTGGTTTAAAATATTTAAAGAGGGGAGACAATCAATTCCAAATGAAGATGGACCGGTGCTCCAGTTACTGCTCATAAGGAAGAAAACATCAACACTGCTGCTGCCATTGTGAGAGCGGATCGACGAATTACCTTAACATCACTTTCTGAAATACTGAACATATCATTGGGTGCCACATTTCGGTGAAGCAGGCTGGATGCTGCACCACGATAATGCACGGCCGCATATTGCCAATGTTGTTGCTGAATATTTTTCAAAAATCAACGTGAAGTGCATCACTCACACTTCCTATAGTCCGGATTTAGCCCTATGTGACATTTTCTATTCCCTAACTTAAAGAAACGCCTTCGTGAGTGGCATTATCCATCATCAGAAGCAGTGGTGAAGGCTGCGGAGGCGATTTTGAAGGATCTCTCAAAAAATTGTTTCCAGCATGTCTTTGAAGACTGGCAGAAACGCTGCGACAGGTGCATCGCATTCAGGGGAGACTATTTTGAGAAAGACCATCAAAATTATGAGGATGAGTAAAGGTACGTTGTCAAAAGTTGTGATCATTCTTTATTGAACAGCCCTCGTAGTATAAGATAACATAATTTAGGAAGAATAAGGCTTTTAACTCTTTTACAGATTTCACGCGTACCAACATTTGTTTGGAATCATAAGTAAGGAAATGTATTTTACATATTACAAACTCACAACCCCTTTCAATAGTACTTTATAAGAGGTAAGATTATGTTTGAAAACAATAAGTCATATTTAGGTAGCATAAATCAGATTTTAGGTGTGTTTAAAGGGTAACAAGATGGGATAGATTAACCAATGGAAAGATTATATTAATAAAATTGATGCAACAGAAATCAAGAGAAAGTGCCCACATCAGTGTAGTGGGCTAAGGCAATCATGCCTTGCCTCCCTGCCACGGAAAGCGGCCCGGGATCGATCACACCCCTGGGGATGCGGATTTTAAGTCCCAGCTACAGGACCGGTGCCCACTCAGCATCGTGAGGATGGTGAGGAGTTTACACTAGGTAAGCGGCCCTGGTCACGGAAACCAACATCCGGCTGGGGAATGCCGAAATGCTGACCACGTCTCCTCCCCGTATCGGTTAGATGATTGCCCGCCTCTAGCTTCCGTATGTCAGCGTGAGGCCGGCAGTTAGGTTTGCAATTCCTGGCCGTATGTGGGCTACCGTACCCTGGGTTACTTTTCTTTTTACCAACATCTGTGGTGAAGTGGTACCGTGACTACTGTACGCCCACGACAAGAAGGCTAGAGGGGAATGAAGGGCAGAGGAGCTTGAACTGTTTTTCTGCTCTGGTAGCAGATCTGTTTACTAGGAAATGAGTGTATGAGAGTACATATGAGTCACCGATGCTGCCAGATCTAATGTTTGTTGCAGTAAATGCAGCGATAGGAATTATGTATGGGTGAGTTATGTGACAACAGTTGTGTATTTTAAACGAATCTTCTATCCTTGTCATACTGTGAAGGCAGGAATAAACACCGATGGAACTTTTTTTTTTTTTTTTTTTTTTTAATTTACTTTAAGTCATATCGGACGATGAATGAAATGGGTGAAATGTTTCTCAAATGAGCCCGGGGTCCATGAAGCTTAGAGTTGCCCGACATTCATCTTTCAGGATAAGCGAAAATCCCGGAAAAAACTTATCCAGGTAACCCACCCTGACCGAAATTCGAACTCAGGACCTCTTGAACGTGAGGCAGACATGCTACCACCATGCTACCGAGGCGGGCACCATTGGGACAGCAAAAAGTGTTTATGCTGCCCATTCCTCTAGCTTGCCTTCTTGTTGTGGGTCTACAGTACCTCACGTTCAGAGTTCTCGAGTTCGAATCTCGGTCATAATGATTTATCTGGATATGACTTTTTCCGGGTGTTTTCCTTATCATGAATGATGAATGTCGGGTAACTCTAGCTCTATTGACCCTAGTCTTATTTGAGCATCAGTTGAACACTTCATTCATCTCCGATATAACTTATAGTTGGAAAACATTCATGTAAAATTTCAAGAAATGAAGCCAGATCATAAACTGAAAACTTAGTAGAAACAACTGTGTGAAAATGAAGTGAAACCCCAACAGTCCAATGATCTACGCCACGAAAGGGAGGAGAAGAAAAAGAAGTGGAATCTTTATTTATACGCCCTTTGATAGCATGTCCTGCTTTGTTACATTCCTATGTACCTCACATAAGTTAATGCGTTCATATTCTACTAGTTCTTAATTGCTTAAAACAAATAAGTGACATTCTTAAACAAAAGAGTATCTCCAAAACAGATTACTGTACTCAGTCCTTCCCGTTCCGATACTTTATGCGCCACATTCCCTTTCTTACGTTCAGTCCATGCGAAGTCTCGGGAATCATGCGGGTAATTTGTTGCGTTTCTTTGCAATCGAAAATCCAGTAAATTCCATGTCTTCCGATTCCATTTATATTTTACGTTTGAAAACTTCGGGACACAGAATATGGAGTAGATTTATACCCAGCAACTTTTTCTTCACTCTTTACGTAGGTTAAGTTCAGATGTTGAATCGGTTTTATAAAACACAATACCACAGTCCGAACTTGGCCTTAGGATTACCGTGTCATTACCTAAACAAATTCCCTCTGAACGCACATTTATTTTCATTTCATTCATATGCAAGTTATATAAAGCTAAAGGATTACTTATTCAAACCATGATGACTTCCTCTATGTTTTAAATACTGGTATTATTTTCAATAAAGAATGACCATAAATATTTATAGTCATAATTTTTTGCATTAAAATTCAATCTTATTATATTCTGTTAGCTTAATGTGAAACAAACACGCCGTAGTAGTTTCATCGTTGGTACTTCTGGTTCCCGCCTGTGAGAACCAGGCAGGTTCAGATATGTTCAGTATCTCCTACCGGTGCAATGGAGGTAGCACGCGAGGAACAATGTGCGGCTTTGAAATTCTGCTTTCGTCTCAACAAATCTACAGTTAAGGCCTATACAGTGTTACAGGAAGCCCATGGAGAGTCTGTTCTTCCCTACAGCTCAGCTCGAAGGTAGTTTTAAATATTTAAAGAGGGGAGACAATCAATTTCAAAGGAAGTTGGGTCCGGTGCTCCAGTTACTGCTCTTATGGAAGAAAACATCAACACTGCTGCTGCCATTGTGAGAGAGGATCGACGAATTACTTTAAGATCACTTTTTGAAATAATGAAAAGTTCCTTTCTCAAATACTTCTATGTCGTTAAACGGCCTTTTTAAACGAGAGACAGCTAGAACTGTTATTGTAACGAGAGCTAATGATGTAATGTGCTGTCACTGTTATTGTCATCGACCTTGTTAGACTGATGGTGTACGTAACGTAATGCTGCTGTAATCTATAAGAGTACTTCTACGAAAATAAAGGATATTTTTAATTTCTGCAACTCGGCCTTTTAATTCTAGGAATCCACATCTTATTTAGACGGTCGAAAACAGTATCAGCCGGGGGAAGGAAATCGAGCATCCCTGAGCCAAAAACTGGGGTTCGGCAAGGCTTGGTATTAGGGCCCGTGCTATTTCTAATAATGATTAATTATGTATCGAAATGCTATCCATGTCATGCAGTTGTGTATGCGGATGATACACTCTTCCTTAATATTCACAAAGATTTAGAATTGTTGACAGAATCTGCAAACGAAACCATGCAGCAGGCGCAAAATTGGTTTAGTTGTAATGGCTTCCTTATAAATCCTGACAGGACTCCATTTTAAATCATGTAAATACTCCCAATGCCAGTGTGAAACTTCTAAGTGTTGAAATTGATAAAAAATTATCTTAGAATCCCCATATTGATTTGTATCTAATAAATTATCAAGTATAGTAGTTCTCCTAGCAAATTTTAAAAACGCAGTAACAAAAGAATTTGTTAGAATGGCATATTTTTCATTTTTTCAGTTCATTCTAAGATATGGCTAGTCTTATGGAGTAGTAGTCCACGTAAAATGAGGTATTGAAAATTCATAAAGGACCGTAAGAATTTTGACTAACTCAAAGAATCCTTAACATTGCGAATTACTATTTATACAATTAGAAATTGCAACTATTGTTAGTTTATTTATATATATATATGATCTCTTAACTCGGATAAAAGAGAATTTACATATCTATGAAGAGTGATATACATAGTAACAATACACTTAGTGATAGTAAAATTGATATGCCATACAACAGACTGCAGAAGACTTCCAAGTACTACAGAGTTGTAGTTATTAAACTATACAATTCACTTCCATTAAAAATAATGTTTTCATTCTCTCTCATAAACCATCCTTTATACAGTGTACAAGAATTTCATGCAACAAGTAAATGTGATATGTAAAATATGTGTAATTAATTTGATGTAATAATATATAGCTGTAAGTTCTTTTTTTCTATGACGAAGGCTAGTGTAATTATTGTGATTACCAAATTGTGAATAAATACATTTACATTTAATTTAAAAGCTACATTGCTACTCATATTTGACTTTTTCTTATTAAATATTTATATCATAACTTGGCAATAATTAGATATTAAGATAATTTCATATTTCAGACGACATTAAGTGAACATTTAATAAAGAATTATATTACCAGACAGTAATACGCTTCTATAAATTCTGGAATTAAGTATTGTCATATTAATTTGATTATCATTATAGAACAACTTTAATTTATGCCCGCCTTGGTAGCGTAGATGGTAGCATGTCTTCCTCACATTCAAGAGGTCCCAAGTTCGAATCTCGATCAGGATGAGTTACCTGGATAAGGTTTCCCGGGATTTCCCCTCATCCTGATAGACGAAAGTCTGGTAAGTGTAAGCTCCATGGGCCCTGGAATAATTTGAGCATCATTTCACCCATTTCATTTACCATCCGATATGAGAACGTTGGAGAACGTAAACTAAAAATAAATCTTTAATTCATTACACTGTCAATAGCTACTTCTTCTTTTTGTGTTTATATTAGTGTTCCCCCTTTTACTCCTGTGCAGTTACTGTGCAGCTTTTATTTCAGTGTGAAGCGAACGAGTCTTTCTTTAACGATTATCTAATTTTTGACAAAAGAATAAATTTTCCATTATAAATCCTATAGTCTTCATATACTGAACTGTCAGGTAACATTGTAACATGAGCACAGATTTGGATCGGGCCCAAAGCGTTTAAATCGCTTGATATACATGCCAAGGTACTAAGAAAAGCCCCTAATGCAGATATCATCCGAACGTCATCACCAACTAACCCTAGCTTCCTGCATAAGAGACGGCACTGATAACGCTACAAACTACCAAAATATAAGAACGCCTGAGTGGTTCTGCTATCCGCATAGTATGTTGCCCCAGTGCTACATACTTGATTACAAATAAGTGGGGGAGAAGAGTAATTACACCACCTCTCTGAGAAGGAGGCCTATTATCTACGTATTACAAAGCTTGCAGTAAACCAAGTCCCGTCCTTTACATCAGAGAATTCCCGACAAATATAATCAAAGAGTTTATAAACACTAGTTCTATATTTCATAGAATGCTAAATATGTTTGAATTGCATAGATTTTTGGCAACAACGCACTTTTCCTGACAAATTCGCACTTCACAGGCCTTCCGTAGAGTAGAAATTGAGAAAATACATGGCTATTCAAAACGGATGTGAATAATCTTTAGCCGGATATGAGCACGAAATTATTTATTTGTCCTTTTAATCAAACGCTTAGAGCAAAATGCCTCCTGCAAAAATTGGCGCAGTATAAAGCTTCGCTCTTATTTCCTATGTATTTTGTATGTCCTAATCAAAGCATGTTGCAACATTGTGTTCTTCAGGACATTTTTTTAATATTAAATGGATGTCAACGTGGGAAGAGATACCTGAGTATTTAATGGAAGTAAGGCAATTAATTGCCTTTTAAGTGCTGTAACGGGAGTTTTTGTTTTCTGATCTGAGTACTAGTTGGCCATGTTAGGACAATATAAAAAAATGATGAACGGTTGCTAAGAAAAGAAAATCAATAATCTTGCTTGATGTGAAAAGATGAAAAGTTTTGCATAGTAATGGAAAATCAATAATCTTCATAAGAAGATATGTGTTTTGTAATCTTGTTAATGATGAATAGACATAGAGTAAGGAGTTTTATGTAATTAATGGAAACTTTTTATTAAAGAAGTAACAATTTATCTGGAGGTAGCCTACAATGATTGACTAGGAAAGAAAGTTCAAGTAAACTGTAATCCAGATAATACAATTAAATTATTTGTTACAAAATTGGAAAAAAAATTTCCTCAAGGAAAATATCAACAGTTACAACATACACAGTAAAGTGCAATGAAGTGCTAGTGTTACCAAAACTGAGTAGGTGTTAGTGGTTTACAGAAAGCTGAAGTTAAAAATAAAATCTTATTCTTGAATTTTAGCTTTCATGTTTAATATTTTATGTGGTAACCCACAAACAGGTGAAGTAGAAAATATCTGGAAAGAAATGTAAAATGAAATGTCTGCAAAAGATTTATATTTTGAATGCTACTTCAAGAATTCTTGCAAAAATTGGCTTTAAAATGTAAGCAATAATTATTTGTGTTTATTAACACTTAATATATTTTATCTGTTGGTATATATTTGGGATGAATATATGTATATTGAAATGGAACAAGCACTTACAGGACGAAAGTGAAATGAGCAGGCAGCATTTCATACCGAGAAACAAGATCATAAATGTACACGTAGCATTAAGTTTCAAGCACAATTTGTATGCATTGAAAATAGTGTAGCATTGTGATACTGTTTCAGTTTATTATACTCTGGAAAATAATCCTGTAATAAATCTGACCAGCCGCAAAAAAAAACACCTCGAGAAGAGAAAGAATTGTGCTTACAACGAAGAAATTCCTGCTGAAATACTATAATAAACAAATGAATAAATTTGCATATTTTCCCTCTTTTTAATATCTGCTGGATACAAGTCATGACATTTTTAAGAATATAAACAGAAGCATTCAGCATGTTGGCCTCTAAGTTTATTGTGTTATTCTTAAATAATTAGTGCTTGTTTTTTGAACTAACTGTCGTTTAAAATTAAATGTAAAGCAATTTTACTGTCTTCCAGAGTACAGGACTAAATTTAAAGTAATATTACTGTCTTTCAGAACACAAAATTGTACATAAAGTACTCTTGGGTAATGTGTATACACTACTGAACTCTTAGTTTGTTCTCATAGAAGTTAATTTTACCTTGAACACCTTTTTATATTTTTTAAAAAATGCTGACCTGAGGTTAAAATTATAGACAATGAAGTTAAAAGTTGGGTTAAATTGATCTAAGCATTAATTAAAATGGTTTAATGTCCTGTAAAAGTTTAGAATACCAACGCAGTTTTTTAATTCACAAAGAAACAAAAAAGGGTACTCGATGGGGCATATTAAAGGTCCTTCAATCCCTGAGGCACATCCGTGTCTTGCGTACTCTCCTAAAAGAGTGGATACACGCGTCTATAAAAAGCGCAGCTCACTATTTTATTTCGCTAGTCACGTATCTAGCAGAGGAAACTGGGAATTCCCACCGCCATTTTTTCTCCCGACTCTATATTAACTTCAACACCTAAAGTAACGCATATCATTCTTGAAGATTTCTTTAGCTCTTTCATTGTTTTTGTCATTCCATACGTGATTATAAAATTGAAGGTACTTTATCAAACCGTTTCAAGGATTGCATGTGTGAGAATATAGAATGCGCAAGGAGGCTTAAGGGATATACCATGGCTCTGAAACTCAACACTCTTTGCACGAGACAACAAATAGCGTCTTATCATGAACGTGTTCAACCACAAGGCTTTTTCTGCCTAATATAATTAATTTTAAGTAAGTTTCTTTTAAGTAAATCTCTTCTTAGGAAAGGTTATTTTGTTATCTACTTTAGGTTAATCACGATAAGCATTTAAAAATCTGTTCATATTTCTATGTAGTTGAAGGTGAAAAGGCTGCAGAGAAAATCAAATGGATAGTCGAAGATTGAAACTCCATAGCTATATATTGACTTAGAAATCACATCTTGTTTCTCAGGAATGAAAAATGAAGCAAGTGAAATGTGGCAGCATTTTAAAATGTATGTATGTATGTATGTATGTATGTATGTATGTATGTATGTATGTATGTATGTATGTATGTATGTATGTATGTATGTATGTATGTATGTATGTATGTATGTATGTATGTATGTATGTATGTATGTATGTATGTATGTATGTATGTATGTATGTATGTATGTATGTATGTATGTATGTATGTATGTATGTATGTATGTATGTATGTATGTATGTATGTATGTATGTATGTATGTATGTATGTATGTATGTATGTATGTATGTATGTATGTATGTATGTATGTATGTATGTATGTATGTATGTATGTATGTATGTATGTATGTATGTATGTATGTATGTATGTATGTATGTATGTATGTATGTATGTATGTATGTATGTATGTATGTATGTATGTATGTATGTATGTATGTATGTATGTATGTATGTATGTATGTATGTATGTATGTATGTATGTATGTATGTATGTATGTATGTATGTATGTATGTATGTATGTATGTATGTATGTATGTATGTATGTATGTATGTATGTATGTATGTATGTATGTATGCATGCCCTGTTACATATAACCTTGCCACGCTGACATGTATCACTCCGCGTGCATCTACCTTCCCCCTCACCCTAACTGGCAATTGCTTTCGCACCATAGGCTATAGGCGGTGCCTTCCCATCAAATTTAAACCTGCAGTGAACGTCATAATAATTGCCAGGAACATAGATAAAAATCATACAAATAAGGATATGAAGGCATGCAAAAATAATGAACTTTATAATGAAACTGAAGCTGAAACTGAATGAATGGGCAATGAAACTGAAACAAGTTTATAATGAAAGGCCTTCGGTCTTCTCCACTGGGATTTTTAAAAACAGCACACATACATTGCAAAAATGCTTGTCTTTCAGTCTTAAAAGTCGTGTTACGCCGTACTTGTCATGTGTCCTTCATTCACCCAAGTCTTGTCAAGGTGGTATATTTTGCTATTTGTATCCTGGTATAGTCTTATTGTCCTTAAATAACGTCTTCGCCACACAGCAATATCGGCCCTGGAGTGGTAAGTTTTCCTGTTGTCTCAATTTCATGTCGCGATGTTCCTACGCATCTAACACTCACACCTGTAAGTTCAGAGAACAGCTGTTCGACTTCTCTCACTGACAAAGACGGATTCTTCTCTGTGAGTGCATTAAACACATGCATCACAATTCTTTATTCGCCGCTTTGTAAAGGTTTTCCTTTGCGATGCTTCAACGAAAAACTGGCGGTAGACTCTGCTATTATACATATAATAAGCACACGCGCAATAAACGATCAATAAAGTAATTTAGCTCTCGCACTCGGCACAACACACCTTCGAATGGCGATATATGACTAATCCAGTTCAAAACAAGGTCAGTGATAAAAGTCATAAACAAATATGTCATCACTACCGCTGAAGCGGTAGTGACGGGCTTCTGAGCAAAGAAACCTCCTCTTTACTTAGTTTAAGAATTAACATGCATTTCAGATAAATCAACTCTGTTGTGTAATATATGTAATTCAAACAGTTACGAGAGTATACATTTGACAATTCTCTTCCAACATATAAAGATATATCACCATGTTAAATAACGAGCTAATTTTTACCGCACAACGGTCTATACTACAATAACAGTCAATGAGAAGTGATAAGGTCACGTGATCGTTTAGAGATATGGGCAAGCTTATGTGAAACAAGGATTAGGTAGGTACGTAAACACTCCCCATATGGGGAGGAGGCATCCAGAGGGCGGTGTCCGTTACCTTCAATGATTGGTGATAGCGAAGATGACAGGCGAGTGGACGTACAGTTTATACCGTGGACTCTGAACCACATTGGGCATAGGGGACACTTCACGTTAGCTAGACAGAGGTGAAGACGGATAGGGCCGGCTTAAAATGGACACCGCAGAGCCGGGAATCGCACTCGGACCCTCAGTATGAGAGTCGCGAACGAAA
>CM060953.1:45242043-45326744 GCA_030765055.1 Mantis religiosa
TTGTAGGATCCTCTTATTCCATCTCTCTCTCTCTCTCTCTCTCTCTCTCTCTCTCTCTCTCTCTCTCATCTCTCTCTCTCTCTCCTCTCTCTCTCTCTCTCTCTCTCTCATCTCTCTCTCTCTCTCTCTCTCTCTCTCTCTCTCTCTCTCTCTCGTCTCTCTCTCTCTCTCTCTCTCTCTCTCTCTCTCTCTCTCTCTCTCTCTCTCTCTCTCTCTCTCTCTCTCTCTCTCTCTCTCTCTCTCTCTCTCTCTCTCTCTCTCTCTCTCTCTCTCTCTCTCTCTCTCTTGTGGTTTCCGGAAGGCAAAATAAATATATAAAGTTCTTTAAATATGAAGGAGTTTTCACAGTCTACTCCCAGAAAAACTCGATAAATTTGTTTTATATATAATGCAAATCGCATAAACACGTACTTTGTTGAGCACCGTTGAGCACCAGTTTTAGAGAATATAAATCTTTGGAAAAAAGTCTTCCTTTAAAGGAAGATGGCAGGATGGAAAGAAATTTTCGTTCCACATTTCTGAAACATTTAATTTGATATTTAATTGATATACAATATAATTAGCACTATATTCACTACGACACCGGAACCCTAAGCTCCAAGTGGAGCATAGCCAGAGGGCATGGCCCACGCAAGGAGTCACGTCAGTACAGAGAGAGGAATCCTACTATTTACCACTTGGAAACTTCCCAGCAGTCTAGCACAACCTGCATCCCTCCCTCCGTGGTCCCAGAAACGGCAAACCAGGTTAGTCCGGAGACCGGAAACTGTCCTACCGAGGAGCAAGTGTTTAACAGGAGCATACCATCCCGCATTGCACCCCTGAGACTCCTGCTGACACTTCTACCCTGAAGGAGACCAACAGATGAAAGATGAGGTGAAATAACGGAAATGACTTCGAGAGACATGAAATTCAAGGAATTAATCTGTCCAACGTTCACTTAGCGACCCGGAAAGCCCTCCAAAGAAAACCATGGGTCAGTTAGGTTGACCACGGGAATCGAACCTAAGCCTCCCGAACGCAACCCAATACGAAACCGCCTGAGCCATTCAGCTCGTATGGTATTCAATAAATTTGTGTATTTATAACTTTTCTAATTGAGTTATTGTGTGACAGACACACACGTGGCCGTTTAAATTAAACCTTTTGGATATAAATTAATTTTGGATGCGAATGGAATACTTCCTCTACATATTTTAGGTAAATAATATAAAACATAATCCATAAATGTGTATATCTTTCGCTCTAAATATATGAATTAGTTGCGAGTTACGCTGAAAATTTCTGTTCTAGTGAAGAAAAAAAATATTATTTAATTTCAAATTTACTTGCGCCGTGTAACTTTAATGTGCCAAAGTAATGTCGTCATAGAAGATAAGTCTTTGCTGGCCATTTTAATTTGAAGTATTGGTAAAAATAATCTGTGTTTGATGGTATATGGATTTTATGAATTAATATTCTGTTAATAAACAAAGAATGTTAAATATATACGTATTTTAAAAAGGTAATTATTTTCCCTTGATTTAGGTACATTCTGTAGTTGAAGGACCGGTCTGAATAAATAGAAACTGAGCAGAAAATGCTATAGTAGTATTATTTGCAGTAGTAGTCGATATATCGTACTGAGTGAACGAGATGCAAATCGAGCGGAGAAGAAGAGGAGAACAAACAGATCGCTTCGAATAAACGAATTATTGGAATTGTTACCAGCACGGATTTTGTAACTAAAAGAGAAGAATAAATGCTACTGCAGCATGGTGAGAAACTCAAGTATCTGTATAAAATACTGCATGTTGAGCATATTCAAAGTATAGCTTACCTTTTTGTCAAGCATCTAAAAATGGAACAATAGATATACCGCTAGCTGATAGATGTAAAGAATAATATTTGCGACGCAGCGGCTGTAGCCAAGGTTATTGAAAGTTTGGCGCTGGGAAGTTGCAACTGAAAACAGATAAGCCGCGTGTTTGCCCTGCAGCTTCCATTGGCTATAAGTGTAATGATCTCGCAAGACTTACAGAATATCTGGTGCAAACGAAAAGTGATGCTCTCCAACCGAGGTGGTCTAACCGTAAGGGATTCGAAAACGTAAAACTTTGAGCTCAGTGACGTCTTAAGGAAGATTGAACTAGGTTACTAAGTGACAATGAAAAGTCACAGTTTCAGAAACTAAACTGCAGACAACATACTTATGTATATTTGTGCGTAACAAACTTTACCACAATCTAGCTCATACCAGATCTTTGTAATTTTTGAATCTACAATCACTAACCGTGTATTTCTGGCATCACATATCTGCTACTACTATGATAAATTGTTTACTGACTTTAGAATCTATCTACAAATGTTATAAGCTTTCGAACATTTAAAGTATTTATTATTATGCATTTTTCGGTAGTAAAAAGTAAATGAATTGTTAAATCAGCAAGAATGCAAAGTAGAATAAAATAAAAGAAGATCAAGCTATTACATCAGCTTTTCTTTTTGTATAGAAATTCCATGGATTGAATTAGACGTGGAGGAGATCCCACACAACACGGCTTTCAGTGTTTAATCTGTAGGGATATGTTGAACATTCCCTATAGACGTGCCGTAATAAGGTGTCTGTAACAGATGCTGGAGATTCAACTCCAAGCTGAGGTTCACCACGCAGCTCCCAGCAAGACTGGAGACTACAACGGCACTCCTACTACGCAAAGTTCTTACAGAGCAGCGGTACACTCGGCCGTCACCGATACTTCTGAACCTGAAAAGACTATATAAATGCAAGTGAAATTAAGTGGGGGAACAGTCAGTTGCGCAAAGTAGATTCAGTATTGGCTTTAGCCAAAAAAATAGAAAACAAAACAAAATATATTAGTTACATTGGTTTTTCACCAGGGCAGTCGAACTGGAGATCTTCCGGATGTGATTCCCAAGTGTTTCCCCCTTAGTCCTACCAAATGATCAGAAACTCCTTATGTTTAAAAATGTAAATCTTACAGGAGAGAATAAATAGCAAAAAAAGACGCTTAGATTAATATCAGAATACA
The DNA here is from genome assembly GCA_030765055.1 of Mantis religiosa. Lineage (NCBI taxonomy): Eukaryota > Metazoa > Arthropoda > Insecta > Mantodea > Mantidae > Mantis > Mantis religiosa. The sequence goes on from CM060953.1 coordinate 45,245,076, forward strand.
TAAAATAATTAAATATTTTTTTTTAATATTCACAAAATCCAAGATGTTCTGAAAAAGTATTGGTGCACTCAAAACATCGTTTTAAAAATGTTTTATGGGACTTTTGCTAAAATAAAATGGAAAAGAACACAGTGTGCAAGATCCGACTGGTTATTTTAATATTTTTAATAAGTAAATACCAAATATTGTACTATTATGTAAAGTGTAGATAGATTTCCCCCTCTCTTTCATAATCCTTACCATTTAAGTAAGTATTTTCTCTTCTCCAACCTTCCACACTCATAAATAAAAATCGGGAGAGAATAAAAACATTCAAAAACTTAGTAGCACAAAATATATATCTTTATATTATCAAGATCATTAGTTATAATTAAAATTCATTAATTTTCTCATGCTCAAGCTTTCAGATTTCATCAATATTTTTGGACTAATTTACATCCTAATGCGTTGTCTTTCTCTTTATTTTTCCCTGATATGAGACATTAATGTAAGTGCCCTTTGGGTAACAGTTTTGTTCATAAATCCTACAAAAACTATCTTATGGGCCTTCTGAAGAGCGTCAACAGAGATGTCATTTTCCACTGGGATTATGCTATAATTTCTGTGATACTCACAATATAGAGCTATTCAAGCCTAATCAATATATTAAATTATTTTTTGGAAAAAAAAAGTATTGACTTAAGTTGTCTTTTTAATTCGAGAATAAATGCAAATATTTTGCTACTTATCTATAAAAGTAATTAAACTTTGTATAATTTTTGACTTGCGTATTTAGTTAGGCTATTAATTACGACCTAATATGCTGTAAATAGCTAACTACAAAAACGCCTGGGAGGTGATGCTACCCGCATAGCCGTCTTCGCTTCTCTCGCCTCAGCTCTACAAACGCGAACAAGGAAACAAGACGTGGGCGGGGTGGGGGTGGAGGGGCGGAGACATTACAAAGCCAGTCTGGCTCGGAGATCTGCTGTCTATTACAACGTTAACAGCGTGTTTGAGCTCTTATAAACATTTCAGTATGTAAAATCTTTACATATATGTAGCTAATATGTATTAACTATTTATATTGCATTAATAATCAGTAAGATCCCTGCAATAATTTTAGTGTGCCTGGCTCTTAAGGAAAAGTACTAGAAGAAAACCTTGGCTTTCGAGAAGAGTCGAAGTGTTAAATATACGATTAGCAGTAAACTGTCTAGCTCAGTGTTTGCTATCTGCCGCATTTGTGATAGCTCCTAACACTAGAGACACTTCACAATAAACATGAACTGGCTCAGTGGATAGGTAACATGGTACCGGAAGACCCAAAAGCATCCGAACCGACTGCGAGGTGTTTCACCTGTCTGCGCCCTCGACAGTCGTTACCGTCTATCGCTACGATAGAAAGGCGCGGATGAAACCGTGCAACATTTTATAACTAATTTTAAAGACTTTCTTTATGCATGCTCTTAAGGAAGATAATGAAACTGGCCTCCATCGTTGTCCATACATGTTTGGAAACCATTTAGGACAATATCCATTGCAATTTGAAGTCTGAAAATTGAAAATGAAACATTTCTAAGTAACTTGATTCCACAAACAATTTTATGGACCTAAACTGTGAGCTTTAATGAGTTCTTCTACTTTGAGTACTAATATTTTGGCCATATGTTACAGTTTACCGATCGTACAAACGTCATTCAGAATGAATAATTGAGAGATTATTCTCAGAAATTTCAACATGTACAGTTTATTCGTCATATAATATCTTAAAAATATAAAATTTTGTCTAATTCATTAGGAGGCGTTTGTGAAATATTAAACATATAAAGAGTAGTTAGGACGAGGAAATGATCTTCAAAATCTTCGTGTGGCAACCGGAACACCCTAAATTTAAACATCAGACTTTTTAAAGTCCATTGTTTTATTAGATTTAGGGAGTTTCAACGCTGTATTTTTGGGAGAAAATAATTCCTCTCTGTATTATTATGGATAAGCAGTAAAGAAAAGAAAAAGTGTACTTGAAAACATTGAAATATGAAGAGTTTCATTGGCATATTAAGGGAATAATTGTATCGAAATTACTGACGTTGGTATACAAAAGATCAGTACGTGGTCTTTTTATGGCCAGCCACGGACTGCGTGTATGCTCTAGGTAATATATTTTTTTAAGTATACCAACATAAGGACTATAGATGAATTTCTCTTAAGAGGTGAATGTGTATACACAACAAAATATGGAAACGTAATTTTTCATTTTAACCAATGAACACTATTTCCACCCTTTCCGAAGCTTTATAATTAATATACCCAAGCATTATAGCAAGTTCCAATAACGTATGTTCCATAACTGCAATGAATCTGCATTTTCTGTACCTTCGCTTTCCTTTTTAAGTGCCTCTTTTCGCCCATTTAGTACTTTTGTTTTGTAGAAATCATTCTTTACGTTAATATTACACGATATAACTGCATAGCTGTATAGCTGATCATAAAAGAAACCTCGAAACAGCTAACATTATTTCTTTTCTGCTTGCTTCCTTCAATATGAACGTCGTTATGAATACGTTTAATTCATTTTTACTAATTTTTTAAATAAAACATTGATTGCAAATAAAAATATCGGATTTACTTTATTTACTCTCATCAGTGTTTTCTGTTTTTCTTTTCACAATAGCTGTAATGTACAGTAATTACTTACGTTTTATTCCAAAGTATAACAAGTAAGCACATTACTTAAAACATGGTTTCTTGAGTTATTTATTTTATAGTTAACTTGATTTATATGCTTTTTTGTTTATTAAATATTTGGAAACGAGCATTACTAGCAAAATTAATAATGCTCTCTTAATGCAGTAACAGCTTCGCAGTGGTATCGGAAAGACAGTTGACCTTATCTCTCATTTGTTATTTTCACACTAAGATTAAGGAAAAGAGCGCTGTTGTCATTGAAATCCGTGAATGTTGGCAGTAGTGTCCATACACTTATTCAGTGTGCTCATTCAAGATCTATTTTGAGTTTGAAGAGTAATATCTGTACGCCTTTGACACGCATATGCATTATACTCGATACTCTACAGGATAGAATTGTGAAATCTATAAGTATCTGTAACAAAAGTTCATTGAATAATGGGTGGAGGAAGTCATTGAACGTAAAGAACTATTTTTTTCCAACTTTTGCCATGTAAAGAGAAATTGTATTCCCGTATTCCTGTTGTAACTATAAGAAATATGCTATAAAACATTTCTAAAAACCTTTCCATACATAACTGTGTAGGAAAAGAACCTAATCAATTAAAGACCATGCGAACCAAGGTGCCAGACCGTAAATATGAAATTAGTTGAATAATTTATATCTGTTTGAAATTTACCTCCTTTTGTATGGCCATTTGGCTGCAATAAAAGTTTATTATTATACTTGATACTGATTATATGGAATGGAAATTTTACAACACAGTCATATTTAAATCTGTTAGAAACTTACGTAAATACGTCTCTTACCTCGTAACAAATGAACTTTATTTACGTAGTTTGATGCATTTGCAGAGAGCAAACCAAATGGCGCATTCCTTTCTCATGTGTGATACAAAGGTATTATTCACTAGGCCAAAACCAAACTTTTATCTTTGAATTAATTGTAATTTTGCCTAGTCCTGGCATCCTCGCCGTATCATAAAAGTAACTGCTTCCGTTAAAATCGTAGTTTATGTGAGACAATGTATTTGAATTGCCAGTTCACATTTCACCCCTGAAACTGCAACCCTAGTTCTTGTTTTCCCAGTGAGTCATGACAATTTCTGTACCCATTGTTTTTGTGTTTTCAAATGTGATTTGTCAACAGTGAAACACTTGCATGCTTCAATTTTAATTTCTGATATAAGGTTTGTGTTTGGGAATAGGGGCGGAAATAAACCGTGCTCTGTGGACTTCTACTGCCAAACAGAAAAAAGGCTTATCAGTCGCCAGGCGGGATCTCGATCAGTTAATCGATCGTAACAACTATTTATCTCGTTGTGACCAGGAGCAGGACACGGTTAATATTATCAAGCAGGGGATAGGGTGCAGTGGGGGTGTAGGCGGCTGTGATATCGATCACGTGACGCCCCCGCCCTGACGTCATACCACGACCCGCCTCCTGGTAGGTACGTTCGCACCAGAACTCCTCATGGTATTACCGTAGGCTGCCCACGCGACAGTGCTGGGTGGTTTATCGTCGGGTCGAGAATCGGTGTACTCTTGTTCGACTTTCCAAAGATTGAATGTCACGTCAGGGCTGAAGGTGCAAGTGGAGAAACCGTACAACTTCCTTGTGTGACATCTTCCACGGCTTATTGTTAGTGCACAAATAATGTATGACCACTATTGTATGTTGTGTGCATTTACATTACTTTTTTTACTCTCTTTGTACAAACTATTCCTTAAAATTCTTATTCTTTTTTTTTCGTTCATTATAATCTATATAAAAGTTGTAGAAATACATTATTTCAAACTTTCTTAGGGTTACAATGAGAATGTGAGAACGTAATTTCTCTGTGCATAGTCAGACTTGGAACAAATAGGATTCTTTACATTTGCATGACTTGTATACGCATTATCCAACAAACTATTGTTAAAAAATCCTTCATTTTCCTTAGTGTTCACCAAGATAAATATTTTCAAATGTTATTTTACTATTAGGGCCCGAAAGTTTAGCCAAAAACAGGTTAGTAGTAACGCAGTGATAGGCTAGCTGCGTCTCGTAAACATAGGGAAGGCGGTCGAGTGACATGCAGTCGCGCACGTACTCATAAAACCGAGATCACGGCATTCTATCAAACGTAATCACACGACAGGCATAGTGTCATAGAATATACTACGCTTTTATCCATATATTATACAGAACAAACTTATATTTTCCAAACATATAAACAAATGAATAATTAACATTTACAATGTGCACTGTAAATGAAAAGATAATACGTTTGTGTTATCACCTCATTATGTCATGTGCATATGCCGCAATGCACGCACCAAAAATTGCATTGCGCTACTGTCCTTTGTGGAACCACATGTACTGTTGTCGAACACGGAGTTTCCAACATCCTTCATATCACAACTTTACGTATTCCTTGGGTATTGTGGACTCTGATGGATTATTTTTCTTTTTTCGAAAAACTGTTTGAAATATATATTTTCTACTTTCCAAAAGGGAATGTTTGCTCCCACCAACATGTTTCACAGATCATTAAAATAACTACTTGTCTGTCTGAGTTAAAATTAGACGCTGAAGACACATTTCCCTCTCCCCCTCTCCCCCCTCCCCCTCTAAGATCACCATTTGAATGTGGATTTGATCCTATTAGATCTTCCCGTTTACCTTTTTCATTACGGTTGTTTTTAATTGCAATTACCCCTCTACCTCTCTCTCCCTATCCCCCTGTCCCTCTCTCTCCCCCTCCCGCTCTCCCTCTCCCTCTCTCTCACTCTCACTGTGTGTTTACCAACAACACGAGTTAGTCACTAATTCAGAAGACGATCTATACCTCGTGCACAAATAACTTCATGAATTTTTGGCTAAACTGTCAAGCACTATTCATCATAAAATGCCATAGTAGGTATAATGGGGAAAGTATGTACAGTAAACCCAAAAGATACTGATTTAATCTTAAGAGCCAGCCACTTTGTGATGCCTTTGAAAGTTCGTTTCCTTTGGATAGCCCCAGAAATAAATAGAAACAAATAACGATTTCCAGCTCTAAGTATAAGCTCTAAAAATTCAAGTTAATTAATTACAGAGAATATCTTGAATATCGTTAATAAAACAACAAATATATTTGAGATAAATTTCACGGTATCTACATTTCATATAAAGTAACATTTTGTCTATCTGTTTACCAGTTATGCAAAAGTTACCCAGAATGAAAATGACTTCAGAAGCTACACCAGAAATTCAAGATATACATTTCAATTTTATTTGTAATAAAAATATATCAAATGCATGGTATTTTAATTTAAGTCGTTATTTCCCAAAAATCAAAACTTTTAAAAGCTGGGGAAATTTGAGTTGGGGAAATGTTCTTAAAAATCTCCATGAAAGGTGCTGAACTTTGAATACCAACTTTGGCATTTAACCGACAGTTTACTTTTTAGCTATGTTGTTCACAGACACACAAAGGCACGCGCACGCATGCACGCACGCATACATACATGCACCACCAGAGATCTATTTTTAAAATGCTTTTCTTTTTTGGGTTTCAGGCAATCTCAAAACATATATATGAAGTCTCTGTATTTAATGTTTTTCAGTAGAATGCAAGGCCTTCTGTACCTATATGTAGGTCATGAAAAAACAAAGCAAAAAAAACAAATGATTTACTATTTGAACAAAATATAAGTATTTGAAAATTCAAACCAATAAAAAACACTTAACTGCAGAAACAGAAGAATTGGGTATAACTTGCTTTAACAACATCTGCATTTTTGTATGAAGATTTTGTTTACCTCTTATGATTTATCAAAAACATAGGAGTCATCCACAATAAAGAGAACGAACATGCAAGATACATATATGTATTTCATTTTCCTTGAAAGCATCTTTAATATATCGTATATTAATATATTTAATCATTTCTTAGAATTTTACTATATGAAGGGTAGTTTGGGAAGTCGAAATTTCCTGAAAATCTTTATGTAGTATACTTGTGAGAAATTTTCTGGGGTCGCCAGGCGAATTACATCCCCTGAATTTTCTGTCCCTCCATTTCATCTCAATTATAATTTTACATCATCTCTAATCTGGTGGTCTCTTTCTGGGTATAAGTGTTGGTGAGGTCTCGGCGCTGCATGGCAGGATGATATGCTCCGAGTAAAAACATCTTCGTCCGGTAGGACGGTCTCCAGTCTCCAAGCCCGGTCTGGTACGGCAGTTTCCAGATAGCAGTTGGGTAATCTGCCGGTTGTGCTGGCCTGCCGGGGAGTTTCCAGCTTGATCCTTGTCTCTGCACTACCATGGATCCTTGGGACAACCGGTCTCTGTTTCCTCCCGCCTCATCCTTCCTCCGGGGATGCCCCACTTGGGCGGCTTACTAAGCTGTAAGAACTTTAAGGCATTGGCTTCATAGTTCAGACCACTACTTCATAAATTAATGGAAATTAAGGTAGTTGACTCACGTGCTTATGAGAACTTCTAGTAGTTTACTGGGAAAACCACGAGTCAGTTGGAGAATTTAATGTCATTCTGGCACATTAGCCATGTTAGCTCAATGGTTAAAAGGAGCCGGATGGAGATCGGAAGATCCGTTGTTTGAATCCCAGCTATGGCATTGAATTTTTCAGTCTAACTCTACCTTTCCCTTACGTTTGGTATTTAAAGTCATTTCCCTTTTAAGTTCACTTTTCAATGTCATATTGAAGTCCCGTAGGGGAGGGCATTCGTCCCTATCAGCTGCCAAGGTGCGGGCGCTACGGGCCCTTAGCACTCCTGGTACCTCTGACGTTACTAGAGGAACCTCGGGCCGAAAATTCAAACCCCTCCCTCTGGGAGCTGTTCGGATTGGGTTGGTCTCGAGGGGGCAGTGTGTTCTCGCCACCCACGGGAAATTGGGTACCTCCGGCCAGGCTCCGGGCGCCCGGAGGGGGTAGAGTGTTGCCTCATAAGTCCCGGGTGCTAGCCTGCAGAGCTAGTAGCCAGTGTGCTAGATCACCGGCGGCCCTACCAAGGTTATTTGGTAGCCGGTTCATTAAAGACCGGCGCGTAAGTGGCGTATCCACTTCCGTCCTGTCTGCCGTGTGCAGCGGGGGGCGGGGGTTAGTTATAAAATAGGTACTGTCCTACGGTAAAAACCCGAGAGGTCCGGGTTCTGGTCCTACGGGTATAGGACTAATGGGAGTGGATCCTCGCACTTAATGTCGTATTGAAGGATCCTTCCCTAAAAAGACTTTTTTCATTCATAAGACCTCAAAACGTGTATTTACAGAAAATCTTTCTACATAATTTTCGGTGCAATACTATGTAAATTGTAGGGAAAGTAACATTTTAATTTATTCATTTGTCCTTGAACTACAAGTAACACTCCTTAGGGACAAAATACCCAACAGAAGAATGGGCATGGAAGAAGCAATTATCTGGAAGAGCGTAGGATGTTAATAATAGATAGAGTTATAGAAGAACCATGTGATGTCCCAAGATGTGTGGGTAGTAGAGGGTAAGGTGGGTGGACTTCTATAAGTAGAAAGTGGGACATTTGAAGCCGAGGAGGTGTGCAAGAGACAGTGAAGTGCGGCAAGAACCCTCAAGTGTTAAGTTGAGTATGTGTGGTGTGGATGGGACAGAGAGTACTAGAAAGAACTTGCAAATGTGTTAATTTAAAGATTGTGCTCATGTTAATGTGAACCTATGTAGAAGGATAATATTAAAATTAGGAATGGGTGCATACCAGTTTTTCTCGATACTCGATACTGCCATTTTTACTTTTAGTCGATACAAAAAGAATGTTAGGAGAATTCTGAGATACCAATTAAAGTAATTAAGTACACATATTTAATGAGACAAAATTTAAAACCATCGATTTCCTTATTTTTAAATTCTACATAAGTCATTTAAAAGAAATATGCGTATTTGAAACGGTGCACTTTTATAAGTACGAGGCAGCACCCGTAAATAAATGCTAGTGAATTTTGTTGTTCATCAGTTGACAGTTACTCACCAAAGTCACACCCATTTTGGATGCTCAGTTGTTATGTAAGTCTTTTGAGTGAGTTGATGTGAGTGTTTTTATGAAAATGGACAAAATCGAGTATCGAGCTGTCATTAAATGTTTGTTTATGTAAGGCAATACACCTACGCAAATCAATGATGAGTTGGATTCTGTGTATGAAGACTCTGCACCATCATTTATCACTGTGAAATTTTGGGTAGCTGAATTTAAACGTGGTCGTAAGAGCTTGGGATACGATGAAATAGCAGGACGTCCAAAAATTGCAACTACCGACGAAAACATCGCCAAAGTTCACCAAATGGTGCTAGACGACCGCCGAATTAAAGTGAGAGAGATAGCAGAGACTATGAACATGTCAAAAGAACGTGTTTGTCACATATTAAATCAACATTTAGACATGAGAAAGCTGCTCGCGGGTTGGCTGCCGCGTTTGCTCGCGTTAGACCAAAAACGTGTTCGAATGAACATTTCCAACGCTCTTTTGGCGCAGCTTCAGCGCAATAAATCCGAGTTGCGGCGCCGATTAATTACTGTAGATGAAACTTAGATGCACCACTATATGTTCGAAACAAAAATACAATCCAAACAGTGGACTGCAAACGCCTAACCGGCTACAAAAGAAAGCAAAAACTGTTTCTTTCGGCTGGGAAAGTGATCGTGACCTTTTTCGGGGATAGTCATGCAGTTATTTTAATCGATTATCTTCAAAAAGTAAAATCCACTACAGGAGAATATTACGCATCATTACTTAACAAGCTGAAGGTAGAACTTGCGGAAAAACGACCACATTTGCATAAAAAGAACATGTTTCGCCAAGACACCGCAACGTCTCACGCCTCAGCGGTTGTAATGGCGAAAATTCAAGAATTACGGTTTGAACTGCCTAACCATTTGCCATACTCACCAGATCTAGCTGAAAGAGACTTCTTTTTGTTCCCTCATCTGAAAATTGCGCTCGGAGGACAGAGATTTTCGTCAAATGAAGAGGCACTTACGTTCGTGAACAATTATTTTGCAGAGAACAACTCCGAGAACTATTTGCATGGGTTACAGTTATGGGAGCATCACTGGGTTAGATATATAGAGTTACAAGGAGACTATGTTGAAAAATTAAAAAAAAATCTTAAAAAAAAGTCTTGTATCATCATTAGGTCGCACACTTTTCAGACCACCCTCGTATTTGTTAAAAAATGCTATCATTTTCATCCCTTCGTAGTCGAGCCTACTCCTTCTTCTGTCACATATGAGTCCTGCTGTGCTAAATAATATTTCAGAGAAAACTGATGCAACTGGTTAGTGGTTAATTTTTTTTTTGGGGGGGGGGACTTTAAATTTGTTTTGTAGTAAGGCAATGCATCAGAAAGACGGGTGACAAATCGTTATTGAGATATTGCTACGACCCAGGGGTTGAATGTGTTATTTGGGGGTATGTAGCAGGTATCAGATGGTATAGCAAAATAGGAGCGAAGTAGAGACAACACTGAGTTCCATAATATGCAAAATTACTAAACTTCGATTATAATTATTAATTTTAAGTACAAAACACTCCCAGAGTCCTGAAAGAGCATTAAAGGTGAAATGATGTCAACAGTTACATAAAGGGGTGTTTCAACAGGAGTGCCCTATCTTTTAACTTAAATAAAACTCGTTCTATAAATGATAAAGGTTTATTTCCCTTTATATTTTGCAACATAACGTCATTATGTGTGCAAGAGAACATCAGTTAAGTGACAGCAGCGTCTTCGCCGGATTGCTCACATACGGTTGACCCAATTTTCAATGACAGAAGAACGTAAATTAGGTTCAACTTCACAAATGACGTGGGTGAGGCCCACCTCGGTAGCGTAGATAGTAGCGTGTCTGCCTCACGTTCAAGAGGTCCCGAGTTCGAATCTCGGTCAGGGTGAGTTGCCTGGATAAGGTTTACCCGGGTTTTTCCTTATCCTAAAATATGAATGTCGGGTAACTCTAAGCTCCATGGATCCTGGACTCATTGGAGCATCATTTCAACCATTTCATTCATCGTCCGATATGACTAAACTTCAGAAGACGTAAATTAAAAAAAAAAAACCACGGGTGATGTTATTTATAAGATCATTTACTGTTTCTGCTTATTGGCATAAACTTGAGATTTAACAAGACTCATAAGAAGTAATCCAACGCTGTTAAATCATATGATCTCGGGGGCCAGTTAACATCACCAACACGGGAAATGATGAAACCTCTGAAATTCTGCTTTAAAGATTGATTGTTTTGAGAGTAGTATGACATTGGCATCATCTTGCTGGAACCAGATGTTCCCGAGATCCGTACCATGCAACTGAGGATCAAACGCCGAATCGTTCTCTCGCAGGGACGATTATACACGCCGTTAACTTCAGCAATACACGGAATGTTTGGTGAACAGATGATCCATTTTGATAATAAATTTTAACAATTTCTACAGCTGAATGTGATAATGTTCCATGGTTATTTGTTAATAACAAATGCAACCACATGAAAAAATGACTGCTTTCACTCAATAACAACGGCAGCTATTACATGTTGAAAAACCCCTTTAGTTATACCACGTCCCATACGGGTTTACCCTGGAGACCTGTATCGTGTACGTTGAGGACGCATGTAAATGAGCCACCGCTAGTAGGTGGCATGACGACCCTGTTTTCTAAGATCAAACGTGATCCCAACTAGAATGACACGTGACTGCTGAAATAATAGACGTTAAATACCGATTCTTCGAACATGGCGTCCCAAGTGCGAAGTTAGGCAAATCTAATCCCAAATTCTTCGAAAACGTTTCCCAAGCAAACCTAAGCATACTCAAATTTCTTAGAATATCCTACATGCATTTCAGCATTCAGTTGACTGAGATTACTTAGTATATTCAGCAAAAATTGTGGGAAATTGTAGGAAAAAGTTGTGGGAAATCATGACTCGAAGAGGCTACCCAAATCCTCGCATTAAAGTTCTAAAATCTATATATAAGGATACAACAATCAGCATATATAGGAAATGGAATGTGTAGTAAATGGATACATACAAATCAAGGTGTAAGACAGGGTTGTAGTTTGTCTCCTATCTTATTCATAATTTATATAGATGATCTGATTAGAGAGTGGATGTTTAAGATTAACGAAGGCATTCATCATGCGCCAAATTTTATTGTTAAGACGATGCTATTTGCGGATGACCAAATAATTATAAGTAAAACTGAAGACGAGCTGCAAAGAGCAGTATATATTTTACAGAAGTTATGTAAGAATTACAATTTCAAAATTTCCTCAAATAAAACCAAAGCAATGGCGTTTCGAGGTAAAGACACTATTAGAACCAAAATGGTAATTGATGATATTATCTTAGAGCAAGTTACGGGTTTTAAATATTTGGAAACATATGTCAGTTACAAATATGAAAATGGTTTTAAAAATAAATTACCTATGTTTCAACAAATATGCGGCATAATAAATAGAAGCCTAAAAACTAAAACCAGAAAAGAAACACGGATGAAATTTTATAAAGTAATGGCTGTGCCTGCTTTTCTTTTTGGTTCTGAAACATGGACATTAACAAAAGCAGACAAAACAAGATACAGGCTGCCGAAATGAGATTTTTAAGTACTCATTTAGATAAAATTCCAAATAAAAAAATAAGAGAAGATTTAGAAGAAAAAATAATAAATTATAGAAATGAATGGAGAGAGCATATTGAGAGAATGTCGAGAGATAGGGTCCCAAGAAGAGTTCTAAACTATAAACCTAGAGGAAAGAGGCATCCGGGAAGACCACGAAAACGATGGTCAGACATTTTTTAGGCCGGAACAGGCAGCATTGCCTAGCCCTTGGAGTGAAGAAGAAGAAGAAGAAGAAGAAGAAGAAGAAGAAGAAGAAGAAGAAGAAGAAGAAGAAGAAGAAGAAGAAGAAGAAGAAGAAGAAGAAGAAGAAGAAGAAGAAGAAGAAGAAGAAGAAGAAGAAGAAGAAGAAGAAGAAGAAGAAGAAGAAGAAGAAGAAGAAGAAGAAGAAGAAGAAGAAGAAGAAGAAGAAGAAGAAGAAGAAGAAGAAGAAGAAGAAGAAGAAGAAGAAGAAGAAGAAGAAGAAGAAGAAGAAGAAGAAGAAGAAGAAGAAGAAGAAGAAGAAGAAGAAGAAGAAGAAGAAGAAGAAGAAGAAGAAGAAGAAGAAGAAGAAGAAGAAGAAGAAGAAGAAGAAGAAGAAGAAGAAGAAGAAGAAGAAGAAGAAGAAGAAGAAGAAGAAGAAGAAGAAGAAGAAGAAGAAGAAGAAGAAGAAGAAGAAGAAGAAGAAGAAGAAGAAGAAGAAGAAGCAGAAGAAGAAGAAGAAACAGAAGAAGATTCAGCAACCGGCCACCTGCTCGTGGTAGATATGGACAAACAGGAAGTTGATGTCATAAGCTTATGTCATGAGAAATGTACATTACCTGTTTCACGGATCAGAATTTGGAAAATATGCAAGCAAATCACGACAAGGAAATAAGCATTATATAACAAGAATCCAGAACTTGAAAAGTTCCCAAGCATTCCTCAACCTACACGTAACAATATGTACTGTCTGCCTAGCACAAAAAGGCAAGCTAGAGAATGTGTAACATTCTCACTTTTGCTGTGCACCCGATGTTTTTGCTCGCCTCCAGAGTACGACAAGGATGCTAGATTCGTCTAAAATACGCAAGTGCTGTCACGTAACTCACCCATACATAATACCTATCGCTGCAGCTACTGCAACAAGCATTAGATCTGGCAACATGAGTGACTCATATGCACTCTCATACCCTCATTTCCTAGTAAACAAATCCGCTACTGGAGTAGATAAACAGTTCAAACCCCTCTCCGTTTCATTCCTCTCTTGCTTCTTGTAGTGGGTAGACAGTAGTGATTTCCTCCTGGGAGCCTAACTGGCAGCGAATCGGTACTGTCTGGGTATCACGTTCCTGGGAATTTCTCACCACCGAAGAATCGAAAAAGTACCGAGCGAATTTTCGAGTGTAGTCAATACCATGCAAGTATTTTGAGTATCGAGGTATCTCAAGTACTTAGCCCTTAAGCAATTATATGTGCTGAAATAAAATATACATAAGCTACTTAACATGTTATAAAGGTTTACGTAGCCTAATCAGCATTCCCTTTCAGTGTGATAAGAGGACTTTGTCAATAGCTATTCAACTCAAGTTTCACGGCGAGGCAATGTTGTCATGACACTTTATAAAAGGTAAGTTAGTGGCTGTGTTGGTCATACTGCTGTCCGCAAGACATCTTGTGCGAGCAGACAGCGACAACAAAGGGCCCAAGTTACGAAACTCTCCTCCCATCACAGCCTGTTTGTTTGGCCTCACAGACAACATTCAGAAGACAAAAGGCACTCTTTTGCAAACATAAATGTTTTATTCGAAGCGTGAGTGCGTTTTCTAAAGCTGTCTCTTTCTAACTAGCCACTTACAGTGGAGCCGGGAACGTTTCATCTTAAAGGGAAGGAAACCTTTGAGCGTCTATAGGGTAAGCTAACCAATCACTGACCATATGTTTCCTACATGCCTGTTTTCATCTCTTCTTTCACTCACTCAGGTTCGAGAGAAAGGGGATTGAGTCTTTTAAGTATTTTGTAATTGTAATAACTTGTTGGGGATAACTATGAATCAAATAGTAGGTTACATGAATCATACAACCTGAAATAACTAGGTAGTAAATGTTTTAGGTAGCTCTATTTTTTTAAATCACCAAAGTGTTTAAAGTGAGACATCAGTTTTGGTACCTATGAGTAAAAGACATGCTTTAATCCAATTAAGCTTACTCATTCAGAATTTGATGTTCGAACCTCTGGACATGTATTCGCCCAAGTTGTGGGCATCTTCAGCGGGCTATGCTGCAACTACTGATAGTCGTCTTTCTTCCTTCTTCCCAAGAATCAGATGTATTATTTTATCTTGACAGGAATCCTGCGCGATAGGGATGAGAAGCAACTGTGGTGGGGATAGTGCACCTATCGCCACAATGCGTCACACTCGTAAGATTACGAGAGGGGAGGGCGGTGCATAAGGTGTCTAAAAACAAATTTCATTCTCGAAGCCAGTTTTGCAACTCTTATAAACTAAGGTGTAATTCTTACTAAGGTAGTAATCTTCACGCTTTTTTTGGATCTTAAATAGTACATAGGCATTTGGAACAAAACCCTGTTCTCCTCCAGCAGGCATGATAAACAACTGTCGGCCTTTAAATATCGCTGCAGAGTCCCTTTAACGTATTTCACTCCAGGTATATGGTCCAGTATCTGCTGTATTTATATAAGTTACATCCATATAAACTATATAAACTTCACTTCGATATCTCCGAATATTTCGTAAATATTTAAGGCTTTTTGCAAGTATGGTGCGATGTTCGATTAAAATTTGTCTGTCATGCTCAGTGTTTTTTTTTTCAAATAATCCTAGCTTCAAAAGAACTCTTCTTAATGTTCAGACACTGCCTTGGAAGTCAGTAGAATTTTTAGCTTCATAAGCACTTTCTTCAAAGTTGGTCTTTGTTTTTCTGTGCTTTAAAAATTATTCATAGTTCGCCCAACTACTTCTGAATTAAAACATCCAAATTAGATTTTGTGTATGTTCTCAATATTTGTTTACTGGGCATAGAGAAGGACGTTGTTGCACTAGTTCCAATGGCTTTTTTCCTTATTAACTCTCCTAAACTGCTTTCAGACACAACTGTTGCCTCAGATACCCTTCCCCAGATTTTTATAGCTGACCCAGACCATTTTTCCTTTTTATAAAGCTATGGATATTGGTTATTACTTCTCGTATTTTTAAATGTAGCACTTTATTTCCTAATGTGCTGCTAGGAGGCGTCATTTATAAATGCTCTCTTGGAACCGGGAGACAAGCACATTTTGAAACAAGCTGTTGTGTTACCGAGTAGCTCTGCACGTGTTTAGTTGCTCGCAACTGGTACGCAACTGACCTGCCCTCCCCTCCAGTTGCAACCACTCTGAGGTGGACTCGTCCAGATACCACTGCGCATCGCTCTACACTTTTCAAGATAAAAGAAATACATCTCTTATAGCTCCGCCCATTGGAACTCTCTTGATTTCCATTGCCAACCTTTGAAACTGGGGACCTCGTACCAGTCTCGACTGAAGATATGATCTTACTGGCCGTAGGCGATTGGACATTGTCTGTGGTGTTGTCAAGCTGAAGTTGGTTTCTCTCTGGTATAGATGAAATTAAACGGCTGGGTGTCTGTTGAGGTGATGTACTTTCTCTTCCATCTCCGTCAATAGAAACCTAGGCTGGTTGAGATTTGGACTATAATAATTTCATCGATGGTGATACCCAGTTAATCACTATTGAATCAACTAGTAAAGATCAAGTTAATGATAGTCCAAATCTCAAGCAGCCTTGGATTCTATTGACGGAGATAGAAGAGAAAGTACTTCACCCTCAACAGACATCCAGGATTTTAGTTTCATCTATACCAGAGAGAAACCAACTTCAGCTTGACAACACCAAAAATGACACTCAATCGTCTACGTCCAGTAAGATCAGCTCTTCAGTCTATACTGGTACGAGATCCCCAGTTTCAAAGGTTGGTACTGGAAATCAGGAGACTTCCAATGGGGGAGCTATAGGCCTCTTGGGAAGAAGGAAGGAAGAAAGAAAGAAAGACCACAAGCAGTAGTTGGAGCATAGCCCGCTGAAGATGCCCATAACTTGGGCGAACACATGTCCGGAGGTTTGAACATCAAATTCTGAGTGAGTAAGCTTAAGTGCATTAAATCATTTCTATTTTTGTTATTTAAATTGGTTAATAACATTATTATATTTTCTGGTAAAATGACATTCCTACATCCTTGCTTAGGTTGACGAAACTAAGAGTTTGCAATGTAACAGCAAATTCCTAGTTTGTCATTTCATGAAGCAATACCTACAGACTTTATCATGATATCAGCATACTCGTGGCTCTTTTTCTTAAGTATAATGAGTTTAGCAACAGAAGAATCGCAACTCATTAAACCATTAAACGGCACGTGTCACTGTGGAACTCGAGAATACTTACGTACCGCTATGGGGTTTGCTGAGGTAGCCTAAAACAAGGGTGGTGGGACACCATTTCTGGTAAAGTTCCTGGATCATTTATCGGACCTCTTCCCTAGGTCTAGGGAAGATATTGAAAAGCTGCAATTTCTGGTAGCCGGGTTGGTCTTTTTAGTGGTTCTTGCTGGAGCCCGTCGCTTAGACGAAACTCTGCAACGTTACGTTGATACATCCCCAAGATAAGCCACGATGCATGAAACACTTTGACAATTAGTTAATCTTGAGCCTCTGATCTCGATTATAACTTTATTCAGCCCTACTAAGTACTACTAGTTTCATCTGGCATTGAACAGAACTCAAGGCATTCGTTATCATTTACAAAATGTAGAATAAGGAGAGTCTATGACTTATACGTAAGTGTTGTCTCTGCCATCTGATTCCTGCACCCCCCACCCCAATCGACTCTAGGTGTGAAAGTACTATAATGAAATATAAAAAGTTTACAAAGAGCTAGTGCTGAATTATTTCTCAAAGTCTGCAGCTGATACTGCAAGAACGATCCAGAACGTAAAAACAAATGAGACAATCATCCTCAGAAAAATTCTACATAAAATAAGCAGAGGGAAAGTTTAAAATAAAATGAGGAGGCAACTGGACATTTAAGCAATTAATAAATCGATGAAAGGGAGAAGATATGAATGGAATCTACACGCATCTCAGGTGTTACCAAATCGGATTTTTCTCATATCAAAGGATAACTTTGAAGGAGCTCACCTGAAAACCAAAGAAATGGAAAAATTCTTGGTTTCTGGTAAAACTAACAGTTAATCATTTTGAGGAGGAGAGGAAGGGAAAGGAGAAGGAGTAAATAAAGGAGATGCAAATAAATGAGAATCAACTGAATAAAAAGTGACTCAGGGGGCAAATGAAAAAATGTTCAATTTGTAATAAGACGTTCATGCAAGCCAGCTTTATCATTCTCCGTGATTTAGAGGTAACATTCAAGTTTCTGATTCTTAAGGTGAATGGTTCAGCGAGGGGCAATGGATTTTTTTAACATAAAAATCCCTGGCCTGACTTCCTTCCGAAGGCAAGTAAGAGAGAACCTCAAACCTCATAATCAGGTCTCTGAACAAAAGTTAACCGTCTTTCACACAAAATATACAATGGGACTGAGTGCTTAAAAAACTGCAACGGAGACACACCAAATGCCTCAGGAAGCCTTCCAGGAGGACGCTATGAGCTGCACACAGGTTTTCGAGTGGTTTGGGCGCTTTAAAGTGGTAAGATGTGTGTTGAAGACTAAGCTCGTTCTGGACGCCCTTCAACATCACGAAATGAGGAGAACATTGAAAAGGTACGCCAAAAGATCAACGAGGATCGTCGCCAAACGATCGACCAAATTTCAGCAGCGACAGGAATCAGTTGGAGCTCGTGCCAGCGGTTTTTGAGGTAGGATTTGCACATGAGACGTGTTGCTGCTAAATTTGTTCCACGCCTTCTCACACAGGAACACAAAATCATCCGCATGAATGTGTCAGGACTTGAAATCAGAGATTGCACGTGATCCAAACTTCTTGAACAAAGTCATTACAGGGGATTAGAGTTGGTGTTACGGTTATGACCCAGAAACCAAGCAAGCGTCAAGTCAGTGGAGGACTCCCAACTCTCCTAGACCAAAAAAGCAAGGCAAGTGAGTTCAAATGTGAAGACGATGATCACTGTCTTTTTCATGTTCGTGGAATTGTTTATCGGAAATTCGTACCCCTTGGCCAGACTGTTAACCAGCACTTTTACTTGGATGTTTTAAGGCATCTGCGAGAGGATGTGAGGAGGAAACTCGCGGAACTTTGGCGATCAGGTGACTGGTTTCTGCATCACGACAACGCCCCAGCACACACGGCCTTACGAGTGACCCACTATTTGGCACCTCAGAGGTGGTCTGTCGTTTCCAACGCTCCGTATTCGCCGGACCTAGCCCAGTGCGACATTTTCCTATTTCAACGAATGAAAAAAAAACGCTAAAAGGGGAGCGTTATGACGATGTGTAGGCGGTAAAAACAGCTTCGCAAAGTGCACTGGAAAAACTTGAGTTCCAAACGTGCTTCCAACAGTGGGAAAAAAGACTTCACAAGTGCATCGCAAGGAGAGTATTTTGAAGGTGACTGAAGTAATTTTGTAAAAAGGTTCTTCAATAAAGTTTTTATGACAGCAATCCTGTTTCTAATGGGTCCCCCTCGTTTATGCGTACGGCACTATAAAGACGGCTAATTACTGCCACCGAAGATGCTATGAACCTGTATGCTATAGCATATAAAAGGAATGCTTCAGCTAATAATTCAAATGTATTTTACATGTGATTTTGTAAGATATTATATTTTACTAAAATTCTGGGGTGGCCTGGAACAATAGTAGTTCAGTTTAAATTGGAGTGAGAAATAAGACATTTCTCTAGCTCCAGAAGCTTTGAGAATCAAGAAGTTGAGTGTAAATGGCTGCTTATTGCACGTAGAGATCCTGAAAAGAAGATCTCCAGTAATTATTGTAGTATCTAGCATAATTTATAATAATAAAAATGCAGCTGTAATGGTAATTTCAAGATTCATTACTTCAAGATTCTGTAAATAAAAATTGAAGACATGCCCGGAAAAAAAGGCTTACCCTCAAAAAAAAATTTGCAGTAAGTGCTGCCCTCTGTTGCTACTACAGAGAGCTACCTTTTGTTGTGTTGGTCTATCCTCCAGCAATCATATAACGCTAAATAGAGAGAGGTGAAGTTTTTGCGTCTCGTGATATCCTTTTCATATAATGTCAAAAACGGGTTATCCTGTTCATGCACTGTGCCTGTCATCTAGTGGAACTCATGATAACTAGCATATAAACAGGATAACCAACAGAGCTACAAAACTTTTAAATGATTGTTTCCTTTCAGTTTAACTATCATTATATTTTATGAAACTAGCATAGTTTTAGTTATAAGAATAAAGCGATACATGGAAAATAGACAAGTATTTAGCCCACTTCATAAGTAATAACTACCACAAACCGTAGTGCTTCAACAGTGCGTTATGTTGGTAAACTCTACTGTGAATGTAAACAAACAATGGCGGAACTAGTACCCGGTCATACATTTTTCCTTGTGATTGTGACTTCGGCCTTATAGAGGAAAAGAAGAGGCAAGCAGCTTACATTTATGTTCCAGATCAGTGGATGCAACTAGTGAGAAAAACCATTGTAAAGAATCCTTTTCATGTTTTCAAAATGACAACTAACATGTTCATCTCTGCAAAGCCTCTTCTCGACAAAGTACAGGAAAGAACAGCTTCAGAATCTGGGCAAAAGGTACTCTTGAGCAAGGTAACATGCAGACCACCCCTTTAAGTTATATTTTAAATACACTTACGGTGGTATTGAGGATTACGACTCTTTGGACATTCGAAGGAAAATAATATTTGGCAAACCATCCCTTACTTATGTGACATTTCCTCCAAAATATAATGGTCCAAGACCTATAAATTCTGAAAAGTTAAAGGACTTACAGGATCTGATGAATTATATCCCACCAATTTATCGTGAGTACTATAAAACTCTTAAATCTGAGACCACAGTTTCTGAGAATATTACTGATGAAGCATTTTTGATCAGCCTGACTACAGCTAAAAGCTTGTACCTAGTTTCCAAAATGATACAATTATTGAATATTGGAATAATCCAAAGTGTACCATGGATAAATATGCCAAAAGACACACCTATTAGTTTCACCTAAAATTGTAAAATGTATATAGAATAACACTTAAGTAATAGCTGACAAAGGTTTTCACTTTATTTTCATTATTTTATTTTTATTGTTATTAGATCAGTCACGTTTTGGGTTCTATTAAGGATACCCCTAAAAATATATACTGTAGTCTTGAGACTCATATTCTCAGAAATGAAATAAAATAATGTTAATTTCTTTCAGCCTCATTCACAAAACACTTTTCTCCATTTTTAAAAAAAAATGTGGGTTAACCCGTTTTTTCGGGCATGTCTTCAATTACAATGCGTAAAGTATGGCTCCATTCCCTTATATCGGAATATTGTTTACCTTCGGTGAGGTTTTCATCTTCAGTTTCAAGTAAATGTACCCACTAGTATCCTCTCTTTAAAGTGACTGGCCTGGGAAAACAATTCAGGTAGAAAACACGAATCAGTGAACGGTGTTATAATTGATGTGAAATGAAGGGATATTTTGGATAGCGTCTCTATGAAAGAGTCTCGCTATAATTGGCACTCAAGGAAAGGCTAAACCAATACAACATATTTGGCCTTCTAAACACACAACACCTTCGACTGGATACTTGAAAGTCCAGAGGCCAGACTTTTAATCTCTAGCCAGATCAGGGCTGAGCCCTCATGTGTTTTCATGTGCCTAAAACAAGCCTTGGTCTTTTGTATTTTTAGCCGGGGTCGATGTCGTGCTCACCTAGACCGCATGTAAGGGAGTTGAAGTTATGGGAGAGGTTTTGATAGAATGGGAGTGAGATGATGTGGATGTAGTCTGTTAGGGTAGGAATGTTTAGGTCACGACATATTACAAGGTTATGGATGTACCATGGGGAATCCGTGGCAATACGGAGGAATCAAGACTGTAGGCGATGCAGGTGAGTTTTAGCTGCTATACCCCAAATGGCACAGGCATAACTGCTGACTGCTCGGAGTACTTGTTTATAGAGGAGCAATTTATTGGATATGGACATCACGTAAAGGGAAAACGGCTGGTTATAACGGTAAACGACCTGGACATTGAAAAGGACAACGATTATGAATTGAAACTGATGAAAAATAGAAAGGCACCTGGAGAAGATAAGATAAATGTAGAGCTTTTAAATCACGGAGGAATGTTATTACATTTAAAATTATTACATATCATGAACAAATGTTGTATAAAAGGAAAAATTCCAGAGAAATGGAAAGTGGCAGAAGTGATATCACTGTTTAAAAAGGTGACAGAAGACAATGCAAGAATTACAGAGGTATTAGCCTTCTGAGTTCAATCTATAAATTGTATGCTAGAATAATAAATAAAAAAGTGAAAATAATAGCTGAATCCCTGTTAGGTGAAGAACAAAGTGGTTTCAGGATAGGAAGATCGACAACAGATAATATTTTCATATTGCTGCAGATACTGAAGAAAAGAAGGGAACATAATCTGCAGACACATATAGCATTTATGATCAAATGACTCCGGAGCTTAGGGTTACTTGACATTTGTCTTTAAGGATAAGGGAAAACACCGGAAAAAGCCTCATCCAGGTAACTTACCTGACCGAGATTCGAGCTCGGGACCTCTTGAACGTGAGGCAGACACGCTACCACCTACGCTACCGACGTGGGCTGAGTAGAAGGCTTTTCAGTATTAGGAAATAAATGGGAATATATAGGGCGAGATTAAAATTACCAAGAGATAAAGGAAAAGCTCTTTGATGACGACGACGACGACGACGATGATGATGATGATGATGATGATGATGATGATGATGATGATGATGATGATGATGATGATGATGATGATGATGATGATGATGATGATGATGATGATGATGATGATGATGATGATGATGATGATGATGATGATGATGATGATGATGATGATGATGATGATGATGATGATGATGATGATGATGATGATGATGATGATGATGATGATGATGATGATGATGATGATGATGATGATGATGATGATGATGATGATGATGATGATGATGATGATGATGATGATGATGATGATGATGATGATGATGATGATGATGATGATGATGATGATGATGATGATGATGATGATGATGATGATGATGATGATGATGATGATGATGATGATGATGATGATGATGATGAAGCATGTAATAAGTATCACATAGCCAAATTGGTATTAATGCTTCAGCTGAGTTATTAAAATTTACGGTATGCATGTTTAGGACACAGGATAAAGCTGGCGAATACAAGCAAAAGAAAACGAAAGAAAAGATAATGAAAAACTGGCTCTAACTAAACACATTTTATCTTGCTTCGTGCACTTTAGTCGAGATATCGCTCAATTGTGCTAGTTCTGTTATCCAGGAGATCCCAGGAGATACTAATCTCCTTCTAACAGGACTTAAAAATTCATTTGTGGCCTTAATTGTTCGCTAGTTATATCATCGTGCACATTCCGCCTAAATAAGGACTCTTGTCTTCATCCACACTACAGAATGAGCAGATTCTTTTGCTAGAATCGTCAGTATTTTGTAGATTAAACGAGCCTCATGAAGGAAGGGTCTTTAAATACTTTCTCGTGTTTTCAAAAACTATTTAAGATTTACTCAACATTGAAAGGTTTATAACCTGAGATTCAAATCAGAATTTTACTCTGATACTGTGAATAAATATTTAACAATAATTTCAGATCTGTTATATAGGTTTCGAAGATAACCAAGTACACAATGATATGTCATCAGTTGTGGAATGTTCTGCTTTCTCAGGTTTCCTATCATATTTGTCATTACAACGTTAACAATACGTATCAAATACAGCGAAGGGCCTTATTTTTCTGTTGAGATACACCCTTGTTCCACTCTGGTGCTGCAATGAGAACATTAAACTTCGTAATGTTGTTCCAGCAATATGAATGTAACAGTACAGAGACGCTTTAGTCAAGTACTATTTGAACATTTGGCAGAGAAAGCAGCCCGCGGTGCTTTACCTTTAAAACAAAAGAACAAAGAAAGGTGTACCATTATAGCACTTACTGTGCTTGTCGAGGAGTAGGGGGAAGCTACAACAACAGCAATAAGTCCCCGAACTTCACGCTTTAACAGCATTAAAACAATTCTGGACTCAATGGAAAAGCGCTCTAAGATACACAAACTTATTTTCCGGGAACTATATTGCATTAGCGTTTCTGCACTTCTGCCTATGGCTTCAGTGGAATTTGTTGAGGTAAGATAAAAACAAGTAATAGTAAAATCAGTTTACACATTGTGGAGTGTAACACAGGTAAGGAATACCATCCTGTTGTTTGTTAATGCTCTGGATCTTAGGACTTCATTTATCCTGCGTCTGGCAGCCCAATAATAGAACATTACTTGAGTTTGAATACCTCCTTGTATAAATGAAATGAGATGTGTAGTGTTTACGCCCGCTTTTACTAAATACGGCACCGCAGGCGGTGACAGATGATACATGAGATGAAGATGGAGCACCAGTGGAATGAGATGGCGGGGGAAACCGGGGGTCCCGGAGAAAACCCGCCCCAGCGCCATGTTGTCCACCACAAATCTCACTTTGCGGTTGCCTGGGATCGAACCCGGGCCGCCTTGGTGAGAGTCAAGTGGTCTAACCACTGAGCCACGGCGCGGCCTCCTCCTTGTATATTTTAATTGTTGGACACATTATTAAATTTTCCCTATGACATTGAATGAGTGACACTGAATTTGTGCATGGTGCTTGGAAAGGTTGCACTGTGTTGAAAAGAATAACCATGCGAAATATGATTTCTGATTTGAAAATGCACAGAAAGTATTGGCATTTGCTAATGACTCACATCCAGTTAATGGCGTAAATTCGAGAGTAATGCGCTCTTTAAACTTTTATTTTTTTAACAAATGTGTAACTATAGTTATATAAAGTGCAAAATAAACTATATATACGGGATAAAACCAGTTTCCTTCCATCGTGTTTTAAGGAGCTTGCATATGTAAGAGAGCACTAAATGAAATGTGTAGTGTTTAACGCCCGTTTTTACTACATACGGCACCGTAGGCGATGACACTGATGATACATGAGATGAAGATGGAGCACCGGTGGAATGAGATGGCGGGGGAAACCGGAGATCCCGGAGAAAACCCGCCCCAGCGCCGTGTTGTCCACCACAGATCTCACTTTGCGGTCGCCTGGGATTGAACCCGGGCCGCCTTGGTGAGAGCCAAGCAGTCTAACCACTGAGCCACGGCGCGGCCTAAAGAGAGCACGAGGAAAATGCTTCGTCAGCTGCAGAAATTACAATAAACCGTGTGGCAAAAGTAATAAATTGGACGAATTAATCATACTTTGCTTCAAAATGGCTACTGTATTACATTATATTTTATATTTTCAAAGATGCAAATAACAAATTTAAGATGAGGTTACCACATGAACTATATTTTCTCAGGTAGACGTGAGCTGAATTAGGAATTGCTGTCAACATAGCATAATATTCATCGTATTTTCCGATCAATGGCAAGTATCCTCATATCATCATATACAATACAGCGTAGCTAACTGTTGATGAACAAAACCCTGAAGTCTATGCTCTTAATAGCACAGTTGAGGAAGAATTATTTCCTTCCTATCTATCCCTCCATGCAAGTTTGAATCTCCTTGTATCTTTTTAATTGCTTGATACAATAGCAAATTTTCTCTGTCTATATTAGTGCTTGGGTGCACTGTGATCAAAGTAATAATCATGCAAAATATTGATTTCTGAACTGAAAATACACAGAGCATGTTGTTATTTGTTTATGGAACTGAACCATTTAATATCCTGAATTTGAAAGTAACATGCTCTTTAAACTTTACTTTTCGTTTTAAGAATATGGCAGTGCGTTTGACATTTTATGGCTGCGCGTTTGACAATCACGATTTCTTCGGAAGTATCTGAAGCTTAACAGAACTCTAAGAATATCCACCCCCAAAGGCATTATCACTGCTAACCCTTTCTATTGCAGCAAGAAAACATTTTCAAGCCTCTTTGTAGATTAGCTGGTGCCCTTAATTGCTCACCAAATCTTCTCTCATCCAAATAGAGTACTTTTCGCCATTTAGTCTCGTGTTTATGTCCCCTGCTTCACTAGAACGGTTTCTCCCATGGTCAGGTGTTAATGGAATGTATCGTATTGGACATCTGGTGAAGTGCCCACTTCTGTACAGTGTTCTGCCAATGGTAACGAGGGATAATCTCATAGAGAATATGTATTATCATGTCCAAACCCTGCCTTAATTGTATTTATCATTTGGAATGATAAACACGAACAATGAGTTTCATATTTATATCACTTCTGCTTAAACTGTGTAAAGACAAAGAGGAAAAAAGCAAATATTCTAAATTGATATGTTGATGTATTGTGCTTCTTACGTAATAGAAGCCCTTCAACAGTAGATGTTTATATCAGAAATAGAATTTGTTTAATTTATGTAAAAATCTGTAGTTAATGGACTTTTTTAAGGAACGCGCGTTAGTTTTGAAAAGATTTCTAATAGCAAGAACTGGTTGTGTTCTGTAAGATGTAACATCTAATAAAATTTCAGTTTTAAATACAGTTAGGGTTTCAGTCTTCAAATCGGAGCACTGGTTGTACAAAGTGCCACGGGCAGTCTCAATCTGTGAACTATAGGGACCATACCGTCAGTTGTGACGTCTCTCGGATAAGGCCACCTTCCTCTCCTCTCATCCCTTCCCTCTCTCCTAGGGGACGCTCAAGGTACAAAATATCTTCCAAAGTTCGAGGTGCTAACTCGAACCTGTTTTGTAAGTGGATGACTCAAAATTACCTTCGGGTTATACTAATGGCTGCTTAACATGCGATGTCAAAAAGTAAACGGTAACTTACAAAACAGTCATATAGAAATGCCTACTGTTCATGTAGTTGCTTCACTATTATTGGCAAATTGGTAAGTATAGTGCATCCGACAATGATCGTGGATAATGGCAATTGTATACAATTTCATAACCAAAATTCAGATTTATTTTAACTTCACAACAGAAAAAGCTGGTGCTGAAAGAAAGTGTGATTTATACAGCAAAGGGCGAATACCAAATACTTTATTTTAAGTACTTCAGGAACCTACAATGAGAGGGAAAGAAATGGTTGTGAAAAAGAGGTTTTAATAATAAATAACATAAGAACGCATATTTCGATATTCTCTGAGGCAGGTGTATGTCTAGATAAAGCAAGGGAAAATCGCAGGAAGTATAATCTTTTCCAGGTAACCACTCAACAGCAACTCCATTTTCTGGATTAGAAGGCCAACAGTCTAGCTCCACACCATGCAGAACTCGTATAGTAAAATGTGAGATTATTATTGACATATCCGGCATAGTATTGTGACTTAAAAATGTGTTTTGTCTTCCACATTTGAAAGCTATTGTCATTAATGCTTTCTCGTTCACAGCTGTCTTGCGGCAACCTCGTTAAAGTCTATTGTAATAATAACCGTAGTACATTATACTAATGTTACAACTCTTAAAATAAGACTTGATCCCAGCCAATTAAAACAAGATTTACAGCGCCGGAGACTCACTTTCCGTCAAAATGGCTACTCCGAATATGACGTTGAAGCCTCGATCACCAAAGCTAGGAAAGGGTAACCTGTAATAGAGCAAGCGTCAGAATAAGCCTACAGCTACAGCCTGCAACCCGTTTACCGGCAATCTATCCGGTAGAATCAGCAGAATTCTCGCCAAATACAACATCAGGACCATCCACAAGCCACCTCCGAAGATTAAACATCTGTTGAGACCAGTGACAGATAAACTGGACTTCCAAGTTCCGGAAGTGTACCGCATGGGACACCGTATATAGGACAAACCGGAAGGACCATCGCTACTAGAATAATCGAACATGAACGGAGCATTCGTTTAATGCAACCTGAGAAGTCTGGGCTGGCAGAGCATTGTTTTGATAACGACCATAGAGCCTCTGAAAGGAGCACGCTTAATCGTGATGCTGGATTTCAGTTCAGCTCCTATTGGAAACCGGCCTTCAAAAATGGATATCCATCGAATTAAGAAGCAAAGATCAATACAGCTTGATAATCAAGTTAAGTAGTCACGTTTCTTTGACACAATTTTCTATACTCACGCCATCTCCTGACCTGGCATTTAATTTACTGAAAACAGTCTTTTGTTCAGTATTGCGAATTTTGATAGTGTTTTGTCTTTGTTTATAGTTGTGTTATATCCAGTATTTCATTTGTGGTTATAACATTTTATAAATATCCTGATGATGGGAGAGATGCATACTTCCAAAACGTTGATATATAATCATCTTTTCACCTGGCTGGCTGGCCGAGAAGAAAGTGAGCGCATTACAACTCTTGTGTCAAAATAATAAAAGTTTCGCATTCTTTCAATAAAATAAGAAAGAGCATGATTACGACTCTAACTGGTAGTAGATCACACCAGACGATGATACTTTTGCTGTGGTTTTTCCCCATTCTTTCTGCGTAAAGCACTTTAAGAAATCGCGCGAATAAGCAAGCGATTTTAATATGCATTAAAGTTTTGCAGTACTGGGTTTAGTTTTGCATGCGTACCATGACGTCTTTGTTTGAATCAAATTTTCTGAATCGAGTTCAGCTGTAAAAGGAATAAGGAATGACGTAACGTGGCAGATGTATGGCTAGACTTGAGCGGCTAGTAAGGCGTTTAATCGGAAGGGCGCTAATATAGTTAACGACATTAATGACATTGATCATAAAATGTATATTGAATAATGTCACACTATAATAAGCAATAAAGTACATTAATCTTCGTTAATTAACACTAATAGCGTCCATTCGTTCCACACTGATATGATTTTGTTTACATTTCCAAAAGGGAGTTGCGAAATTGTCAAATTCATGTTCCCTTCAGTATCATTTATTACAAGCATCCACCTATAACTTTCACGTATTCCCTTAGTAGTTCATACACCATGTAGATCACCATTCAGTTCTGCGATATGGAAGGTTCTCAAGTTGAAGCGAACGCTGAGCTTGCCAGGCAATATCTTCAATACGCATACGACTCTGCTGAAAAGCTACACAGATTAAATTGAGGGCTTAGCGGTTACAGATGACGTCACATCGCACAGTTTCAGATGAAACCTCTAACTTCTTACAATGAATGTAAAACGCGGTTCCCAGCCAATTCCACTGACACTAGCTGTTCATAAATTGGAGCATATTGAGTTCCATAAACATTCAGAACACTTTGTATACCCCCCAATAATTTTGCAGTTTTGAAACTTTAAAACTTATTATCTCATTTAGTTTCTGTACTTATATGTGGTTTTCCTAACTAGTAAATTAATATTCTGACTTCATTATCATTTTATTGACCACTTTAATCCTCAAATTCATAAGAAGTTTATTAAATAGAATATCATGCTTTGCGTTTAAATTGGAATAAGTTTCCCGTTTAGTTTTCAGTCATGTTAAAAATATGATAGAAGTCTGTTTTCGTATAAAAATGTATTACACACTTAAATATGTCAATATATCTAGAATACAAATCTTTATAACAGTATTTGTTTCAAATTTAATTAGAGAAAAACGCATTTTATTTCGCATATTTCTTTGTCTGAAAATGAATTAATTTTGTAATCTTTGAAATAGAATTTTAACACGCAAATGTATATCAGTCGAAGATAATACAAAATGGTAGGTGATTATTTTATCCTTAGAAAAGTGAAAGTAATTGACACGGAACATAACTGCTGAATTTTGCTTCTTTTTTCACTCTATTTCCTACAGGACTTGCGAAGAGAGTATTTCGTGCCACAAGATCGTAAACAGTTTTGGCAGTTTACACCGAAACACACTTTTGTGGTTTTGACGCGGGCTTTATGGCCGAGAGGTCCTTCCTCTGAACGAGGTGAGCTATAAAATCTGGAGACTTTCTCGGGTATTTGTCTTTGTGCCTATGCAGGTTCTATATGGAATTTGTGTCGGAGTTGGCAATGTTATAAGTGATGTCCTCTGGTTTTAGATCTGTATCTAAGTGGTTTAATATTATAGCACCACTATAGAGTAATTATTACTAAGTACCCTTGTTTCTGCTTTTGTTTTGTATGCACTTGAACTCAGTTACTTTAATGTCTAAGGGAAATCATTGCATTTCTCTGGAGGTTGATGTATTAATAAAAACACACTCATTAATTCTGACTCGAATTAAACATTATTGCACGGATGTTGTGCTTTCATGCTGAATTTGCAGTGTTCAATAGTTGGTTATGTCACGTTCCCAGTCTGTTCCTATTGTCAGAGTAATTATTGCCGTATTTATATTTAACTTAATGTTAGTTTTTTCAGTAAATAATGTAGTTCACAGACAGACATATGCAAAATTTGACTTTTTGTCTTTTAATATGTCACTATCTCTAATTTGAGTAAGCTGAATCAGAATATGAACTTAGTTTTTATCCATCACGTACCAATCCATCACTACAAAAATTAGTAAAATGTTATTTTTTTACTCAGCTCTCTCGAATTTATGTTATATTATTAAATAAATGTTAATAAATTTACAACTACCAACAAAACACTCTTCAAAATAAACTAATATTTCACATTTTTTTTAAATAATCACATACATTTAAACATTATACCGGTTTGTTTACACTTTGCCTTAAATTCACGTCATTCCATTACCTGTATATCCCGGTGAAATTGTTCACCTTACTGACACAGCCAAAATTTTCTGGAAAATAAAAGTGCAAATGAGAGTGCAAGGAAAAGTAGTTTCACACTCAAATTGCAACCCAGATTTTGAAATTTCTTAAACATATCTTGTATAATATTTTTGTAATTTGGATCCCTGTAATTTCTCAGAAGGTTTACGATAATGCCCTTATAACCAATCTATGCCCGTTTTTCAGTACCTGTCATCATCCTTTCTTCAAATAAGATATCAGAAGACAACTTCCTAATTTGTGGACCAACCACGAAATATTCCCTTTTAAATTTAGCCTCAGATAATTCAGGAAGCTTCTTGCAGATTTATTTGTAGCAGTTCTCATACTTATTTAAAGCCATAATAAATTGCTTCATTAAGCCTAATTTTATGTGTAACGAGGGTAAGAGAAAAAGTTTTGGATCCACAAGACACTCGTGCATATTTCAATATTTTTCATTTCTGGCATGAAAATGTCTCTCTGCTTACAATGTTTTCTTCTCCAGTGATAGAATCTGACTCTACTATCCCACTCACAAATAAAATGACATTTTAGTGTAGCCTTATTGCTGATCTAATTGCATGCCAATAACTTTTAAATCTCTACATACCTGCCACTTAAGCTCTGCATATTTTACGTTTTCTGGTAATTGTTGGTTATGACGTGTCGCGTCGGCATGTTGGCCATGGTAGCTCAAGATGTTAGAGCGACTGGACGGAAACCAGGAGATCCGTGGTTCAAATCCCGGCCATGGTACTGAATTTTTCAGTTGGCTCTAACTAAAACACCCACATACCGGAGTAATGTATTTAAACGGATTAATTCTTTAAGGATTAATTCCTCAATATAAA
Organism: Mantis religiosa; assembly: GCA_030765055.1. NCBI lineage: Eukaryota > Metazoa > Arthropoda > Insecta > Mantodea > Mantidae > Mantis > Mantis religiosa. Next base: position 45,276,057 of record CM060953.1, read on the forward strand.
TTTATATTATGTGTTTCCTTGAGGTGAACTGAATGGGCTACAGGAACTGATGCATATTTATACAACATAACACATTTCAGACTAATTTTAGTATTGTTGTCTGTTACATTGGTGTCATTTTTGTAAAACATATTAATCCAAACAAAGAAATTATTAGTATTTCTTTGTTCCATACAATATTTATGCACATAGCTACATCAAAACATTTTAGATATAAATACTAATTGTAAAAATGGTACGTGGTGGAAAGAAAAACGATTTCAGTTTTGGAATCAGCACATAAGATTTAGCAAAGCAGACATATTTTGGTGGAAACCCCAGAATCATGCATATCAGTGTAATGGCACGAAACTCTCTCTGTTTCTCTCTCTCCCTCTCATTCACATGCCATTCTGTAAAAATACTTTTTTATTTAGTGGAATATAATATTATGTTTATTTACTGCGGGTACATAATAGAGATGTATAATAAAAGTGTATAAATAAAATTTAAATTCAAACACAAATTCAATAATTTGTAATCAATCTGCGATGGCACATTATGTCATAACTTCAGTACTGTCATATTTCCTTTCCTTTTTTCCTTCTTCCTCTGATTTAATTTTACGTAGTTATTAAATTAAATCTAACAAACTGGTGTAGAGGCATCCTTAAAGTGCTATCAGACAATTCAGACTACTTCTTGAAACAGTTAATTTATACTGTTGCAGCTTACTCTAAGCTTCAGTTTTTTTCCTCTTCCTAATTTAATTGTCTACTATTTTAAGGAAATATGCTTTATTTCGTATACTTTTTTCTGAAAAAAGAAACGGGGGTTACAAGAAGGCGACCCTGGGCATTTTTAGAACACTCTCAAACCTGCATTAGTTTTAACTTTTTTAAAGATTTTGTTACTATTCAAAATACTCCCCTATAACATTAGTATATTCTTGTATTGAATGAAACAGGTCCTTAAGACAACAATAGTACTCTTCTTGAATTCGTTCAGAAACCAGTTATTGTAATACTCCACTGCTTCATATGCCCGCCTCGGTAGCGTAGATGGTAGCGTATCTGCCTCACGTTCAACAGGTCCCGAGTTCGAATCTCGGCCAGGGTGAGTTACCTGGATAAGGTTTTTTTCCGGAGTTTCCTCTTATCCTTGAAGAGGAATGTCGGGTAGCTCTAAGCTCCATGGGGCCTGGACACATTTGAGCATCATTTTACACATTCCATTCACCTTCCGTATGACTTAACGTTGGAGGACGTAAAATTACAGAAACGAATGCTTCATATTAGGACGATGAAGTAATTCTACCATTTTATGTCCTTTTTTAACAAAAGAAAGTCATAAGCAGCTGCACTATACTGAGGATTCTATGCTGACATTTGTGACATCTAGGTACTCGAATGAGTAAAGCCAGACAGAAAAATCCAATGATATAGCCGGGACTTGAACCACGAAGAGTGGGAGATCAGTTCAAATCCCGGATATGGCATAGAATTTTTCAGTCTGGCTTTACTCATTCAAACCTTAGCCTACAAATGGCTAGTGTGGAAGAAATGATTATTTCCATCAATCTAGGTACTCAATTTTACTGCATGCAACGAGCGTTCTCCTCTATTTTTCTCAGGTGTTTTTCAGGAACCTTGTCAAAATCTTCCACTAAATAGACATTTACTGTATAACGGTATACCTATCCTCTAATCCTATAGCAGTAATATGGCTCGTTTTAGAAAAAAAAAATATTCCATGAAACCGATTTTCACCATTTTTAGGCCTTAAACAATTTTCAATTGAAAAAGAAAATCATATTGAGAATGTAATCTAGCCAAATTCAGTTATGAATTGACGCAAAATTCTTAAATGACAAAAACTAATTAAAAATTAATGCACAAAACATTAGACAATATGTAGCTGTCAAATATGAACAAATATCATTTGGTTTAAGGAACATGGCATTATAAATATTTTCACTGATACTATCACATATTAATTTAGTGAGTCACAATATGTACAGAAAGACCTGGTGCGAAGTTGAAAGTCATAAGCCTTCAAAGTCTGTAATGTGTGGACCACTTAGAAAACACTTGAACTTTACAGTTTTATACGCTACGAGAAAACATTTATAAAATGATTTATACGCTTACTTAAGCGTAAAGCTGGCGTCACTTCCTAACTGCATTAGGTTCGCACAGTACATCAAACGATACGTATTTAATCGGCTTGCGTGGGATTCAACAAGTGTCTTAATGGCCACTATCGATGTCTGTCGCGTATTGGCAGTACTCCATGGCTATTGAGAATTACTCAGACTGCATCAGCAGACGTAAGACAGCATCTCGGTCTTACTGCTATCAAGTTACTCGGATCCCTCACTGATCCCGTGGTGAACTGCGTCAACGTCTACAGCCAGTGCTTAGTCGTTTATCGATCGAGATGGTGATAAAGAACTGTAGGCACATATTGTTTGTCTACCCTAAACCAGCGAGGTTCAATCTTACTGAAGGAGGGGAGGCCGGATTTGACTCCACCTAATGTTCACCGAGCTATGACGAACTCATGATACTTAAATATCTCTTACTGTCTGACCACGACTAGAAGGCCAGCGAGGAATGAAGGGCAGAAGAGTTTGAACTGTTTATCTGATGTGTTAGTGGATCTGTTTACTAGGAAATGAGTGTAAGAGAGTGCTTATGAGTCACCCATGCTGGCAGATCTATTTCTCATCTCAGTAACTGTGGCGATAGGTATTATACATGGGTGATTTAGGTGACAACACCGTGATTCTAGCTTCTATGTGATATCCGGAAGGCAACACTAAACACAGCAAAAGTGACTACGTTACACGTTCCTCCACCTTGCCTTCTTGTGCTGGGCAGACAGTACTTATTTACTTCGATGAAAGAATGGGAAATGCTGCATGCATAAAACGAAGGAGATAGTTTAGAGCGAGAAATAAAAGGCAACATTAGGGCACTTGTTTAACTCTAATTGAGTTCATTCAATACCTATAGAGTCAAGTTACCATCTCGGTTGTGTGGTAAAATGATGAAGATACAGCAATAGTTTGAGGATAATGGATGGGGAATTGGGATTTCATTACGGAGGGGATTCGGTACGTAGGCCACCATGCTGGGCCCATTGTTCCTATTCCCCCAAGTGGGGCACCCCCGGGAGGAAGGATGAGGTGAAGGAGACAGAGGGCGGCCGACCCAAGGAGCTACAGCAGTACAGAGGGCAGGGTCTCCACAGTTTACTTGGATAGAGACTTCCCCCGTCAGGCGAGGACAACGAACTCGTTCCCCCTCCCGTAGGGGAGGGGATCCGTCCCCTTCAGCTGCCGAAGTGTGGGCGCTGCGGACCCTTAGCACTCGTGGTACCTCTGACGTTACTAGAGAAACCTCGGGCCGAACATACCGAGCCCCTCCCGTAAGGGAGTTGTTCGGATTGGGTTGGACTCGAGGGGGCAGTGTGTTCCCGACACCCACGGGTAAATGGATACTTCCGGCCAGGCTACGGCCGCCCGGAGGGGGTAGAGGGTTGCCTGATTAGTCCCGGGTACTAGCCTGCAGAGCTAGTAGAAGGTGTGCTAGATCACCATTCGGCCCCACCGAGGTTATCGGTAGTCTTCCCTGCGGGGTTGACGCGCGTAAGTGGCGTATCCTTTTCCATCCCGTCTTGACGGGATAATGGAGATGAAATGGAGTGACAGGAAATTCGGGGATGTAATTAACTTACCCAGCATTCGCCCAGCAACCCGGGAAAACCCCCGAAGAAACCCATGTGTCAGGTAGGTCGGTCACGGGGATCGAACCCGGGCCTCCCAAATGTGACCACAGACTAAACCGCCTGAGCCATCCCGCTCTGTGAGGATAATAGAGCACATGTCCTCAAAACCATCCTCTTCCTTTCAAGTGTTAGGTCCTTTGCCTTTTATTTTCAATTCACTGCCTCATTTCTTTGGACGAGAGTCAAGCTTGGCCTTTGGTACTCTGTATATACGTGTGCTATGAATATGATTTATCCAGTTATTTCCGCAATTTTATAATGAAATGCAGCCTCTAACTGTAATTATTTCGTCACTTTCTCTTTATGTTAAAGGCCCATTTGGCATATCCTGTTGTGTATTTGCTGTACTTCTTTCCAGTAGCAGTTTTTCAGCTTTGATCTTTCATGCCTCACTGCCAACGTCTTGTAAAAACAAAATTTGGTATGTCTTTGTGGTAAGAAACGTTTCATATTGCTATCAATCATCTGCATTGTGCTGTGTCCTCAGAAATGTTCTGTAAACTGTCGAATCATGAAAAAAGGATAAATCAGAGATATGTGAGTAAAGTTACTCTTTCTGATATTTTAATATAAAAAGTGTTGCTAGTTCTAGGGTATTTTAGCAGGGTCTTAGTAATTTGTTCATTAACTTTGACATTTTAATATATCAAATTTCCTTTTTGAATATTTAGTTTAAACTATAATGAAAAGGCAACACTCCTCTGCGTGTACCGCTTACCATGTTTCATTTTTAATCAGAGGTCATGTTCTGACATAAAATATCCACCATAAAATAACGCAAACCCCAGCTTTCGTCCTACTTCCCTATTTCATTAATTGAATTTTAATTGGTGCGTATCAATATAACTACCAGTAAGGATTATGATATCCTTTTAGACAAGAATATTTCATAATTTACTAAATGTAAACAAATTAACCTATTCAATTATTTTATTTAAGGTTTATGGCTCTCACTAATAGAAAACAACAATTATGGGTAATTGTAGACAGTGTGATGTGATATATTTATTGTGCATATTCCAAAATTTTACAATTTACAACTTTCGGCTACATTTATTTGTCTTTATCTTGTTGCTACCTTGGCTTACATGACACCCTGGTCTTTTGCTCTGCCTGGTAGCTCTTCACCTCCATACCTTCTTGATTACTTAGTTAGTCCTATTCTTCCCATCATCTTCCTTTCTCACATTTTTAACATTTCTAGCCCATTTTTCTTTTACTTTCTGCAAGAACTCACCAATACTTCTTACCTTCTTTTCTTCCCTGCCCGCTAAAATTTTTATAGCTACTATCCTCCTCTCTAATTTTTCCCATTTTTCTTCCCAAACCTTTTTTCTCCATGCTGCAACCTCCTCGCATTCTGTTACATAGTATTCTATGCTTTTTTCCCCCCACACAATTCACAAACTCCCTTTTCCCTACCTCTTATCCCTCTTAGAAATATTATTCCTGTTCTCATCCATGCTAACCCTTCTCTCTCTTGCCTATTGCAATAATCTACATATGCTTCTCGTCCCCAATTTCTTTTTATTTGCTTGTAAAATTGTAATGATTTCATATTTTCTAGACCTCCCCATATTTCCTGTATTTCTATATTTTCTATTATGCATTTTACTAATTTACCCACATCGTTGTATTCATTTCTTCTAATTCCAAATATCTTCCATTCCTATATTTTTAATAATTCCTCCTATTTCTGACCAACAACTATTTGAGTTCTCTAATCGTTTTTGCTGCCTCATGCATAATTTCATAATTTCCCCTTCTTCTTTAACCAAACACCTATACCAAATTTTTATTATTCTTTCCATTATTATTCCATTTCTTCTTGTAAACAATCTTATATTAGCATATGCTTTATTTGCAGCTTATAATTTTACTTATTAAAAATAATGTATTTTCAGGTTGGCAGTACCTTCAAACAGGAGTGTACATAAAAGGTACCCGTGTTTCTTCTCCCCCAGAAATACGTATCACCGAATGGGTAGACCTCATAATAATGAATGCTTTGCGCATTCACACTGCCTAAGTCAGCAGCTCATACGCAATGAGCTGTGAAGAATTGCATAACGGAAAGTCTATACTGACATGCATTGATCATTTCGCGGCACAGTTACGACTGTGCAGAAAACACCAGCTAGAGAATTGTGTGCTAGGTTTTTGGGAAAACTGTTATTTTAAGTGGAAACACTTCTGTCAGACCAGAGTGGATATACATTAAGGTACCAATTACATCCACATTTATACTCCTAACATCATGTATATAAAGAACAACCAAAATTATGCACGAAGTTCTTTCATTATATTATGATTCACTATCCAAATTCACAGTTAATTGTTACGCATGCATTGCTATGTATAGATTTGGGACCTCTAGGGTGCAAAACTACCAAGGTCATCAGGGCCTTCAGGCGTTATGACCACACTCTGTATAAATGCACTTCCATGATCTGAGTAGAGCAAACAAACTGGATTACCTATGACGTCGTACAGTATATGACATAAGAGTGAACTGAGTAAACCGTTTCCTGGGAATAACGGGTAAAGGTAAAGAATATTCGGTTTATTCCATCTTGAGTTATAGCCCTTCATTACAAGATCATGCCATAAATGTACTAAATATATAGGTATTTTAACTAAATATGCTATAATTATTCTTAAATAATGTTCAATAAAGAATGATCAGATTTTTTTGACAACGTACCCTTACTCATCCTCATAATTTTGATGGTCCTTCTTAAAATAGTCTCCCCTGAATGAAATGCTCTTGTCTCAGCGTTTCTGTCAGTCTTCAAAGACTTGCTGGAAACCATTTTTGAGAGATCCTTCAAAATCGCCTCCGCAGCTTTCACTACTGCTTCTGATGATGAATAATGCCTCCCACGAAGACGTTTCCTCAAGTTAGGGAATAGAAAAAAGTCACATGGGGCTAAATCCGAACTATAGGGAGGGTGAGGGATGCACCTCACGTTAATTTTTGCAATATATTCAGCAACAACATTGGCAATATTCGGCCGCGCATTATCGTGGTGCAGCATCCAGCCTGCTTCATGGAAATGTGGTCTTTTGCACCTGATATGGACTTGCAATGTTTTCAGGACATCCCTGTAGTGTTTTCCAGTGTGTGCAGGTACAACATGCTGATAAACCATTCTATGAATATCAAAGAATGAGATGACCATAATTTTCCCACTAGAAGCAACCACTTTTGCTTTTTTGTGAGTTGGTGATGAAGGAGATTTCCACACTGAGCGTTGCTGTTTGCTCTCAGGATAAAAATGATGTAGCCAAGTTTCATCAACAGTGATAACGTTTAAAGGAAACTCCGGATCTTCCTCTAACATCAACTTTAACTGCATGTTACCTCCATTGCAGCGGTAGGCGATACTGAACGTGTCTGAATATGCCTGGTTCTCACAGCCGGGAACCAGTAGTACCAATAATCAAACTAATACGGCGTGTTTGTTTCACATTAAGCTACTAGAATATAATAAGATTGAATTTTAATGTAAAAAATTACAACCGTGAAAAAATAATGATCATTCTTTATTGAACAGCCCTCGTATAAATAAAAATTCATAATATTTCTCTCTTCTGCTGCCCCATAAACTCTTGCTTTATCATGAGTCTATTTTCTTTAATGGCTAACCATACATAAATCCTTATCATTGTCTCTGATTGTAAAATGTGTATATATTTTTGTTTTTCTTTTTTGTCATTTTCGTATTTTGTTTGGTTTTCTTATATTTGTCTCCATTTTGACATTTAAATTAAGTTATATTCATTATATAAAGAGTCTTGTATTATAAAAATTTTAAATCAGAACAATACTTAGAAAACTATAGCTCTCATTATTCAAAACAAAGTAACTTGGCAAATTTCGTTTCGCCTTCTTAGAAGATAGTCATACTTCTACTTAATTACCAGTCTGTAAGGATTTCTTGCTGGTGAAGGGGTGGCTACTGTCACGGAGGCAGGTTATGAGTTCATGACCTAAACTAGGGATGAAACATGTCAGATATCCCCTTTTCCCTATAATTAAGTGCATGGAGTCAGGTGGCTATTGCCCTTGTTATTACATCCTATAAAGGACTTTGCAGTCCTTTCTTTGGCTATTAAGTATGTATACACCTTTTAAGACCTATTTCATAAACACGTTCTTAATTTTGTTTTTAGATTCTTCAAACAAGAGTTGCTATAAGTATATTTTTAATTGATTTTATAAACTGACATACCTGTGTTTCAATTAAAGTTGATTTATATTTTCTATACATTAATGTTGTTGAACTAAATATCAGTTTTATGTCGGTTTTTGCAATTATAGAACTTTGTTTAAAAATTAGTCATATTAGAGGCCCCTTTTACACATGTTAGGTCATTAAATCCAGGTCCTGGTTATAACTATGCTTTTTTCCCATCTGAGTTATCCTTCATGGATAACTGAACCATAGTTGAATGGTGCACATACTTTCAAATACGCTTAGTTTCCCCCACAGTTGCTTCTTCTGCGCCCGGAATCAGAGATCATGTTTCCTAACGGTACGGAAACTCGATTTTATTTTGATAAATATTAATAGGCACCGATTATAGTGGACAATACTCCGTAAATTGATATCATATAACATCATATAAGTGTATAGCTTGGATTTGTATTGGTTTTTGCTTAATTTTTATGGGACGCTGTGTTTTAACTTTATATTCGAGCAACTATCAAACATTAGTTTGTACTTTTCTCTTTTCTGTTTCGGCCATTTAAAGAAGTAAACAAAACTTCGATAACATCTAAGTTCATACCGACTGTTTTTCCTTTGAAATATTTACTCATTAGCACTGATGTTCTCGTTTCAATTGTTATATTAATAGTTGAGGTTTTATCTTGGAGTATCTTTATTGGGATTAAATTCACACACAGACACATTCTTCCTGATTCCAGGGAAGGTGAAGAATTATCCTGGTTAAATAAACGTTCACGCCAGGTGGAAATCGAACACAATGAATTTAAAAGCTAGCAATCAAACCGTTTGTAAAGGTGTTTTGTCCTTCGATGTATTGGTATTTTATAAGAAACATAAAGTGCTTAGATCTTATATTACGAGCCATTTTTGTTTGTTTATCGATTTTCTGTATATTTTCAAACAGGCATACTTAAAATAATAAGGAAAAATAAGGAAAAAATAAGGAAATATAAAAACTAAAAATAATAAATAATTTCAAATAAGTAAATTCATGTAGGCATATTAGATTATTAACTTTGAATTACAACACAAGTCGACAAAATATTTACAAGGAGCATTCGAGTTATTCGAAACTGCAATTTCGTTCCAGGCATACCATTTCGTAAGATTGAAACTGTGGTGGTGTGATTTATATTTTTGTTTATATTTGAGGTCGTTTTCGAGCGTTATGAATTTGAGCTGCTGGTTTTGTTTGGTGCGCCGAAGAAAACTGTACAAGAGTTTAAGACCGGTATATTGGAAAATCTGACTAGAGCATCATAACAAAGTTAGTTGTCTCTCTCTATATCAACCCAAGAAAACTAAATGAATTAGTTTCTTTGAAACGAAACGCTGTTGACTGTTTATAACAATACTCTAGGTATATGAATAGTACTTATTCGTGCGTCTTATGTTTAGCAGTAAATCCCCTGAATAGCTGATCTAATACTAAGACACATCTAATGAATTGCTGAGTTAAACCTGAAACATCAGTGACCTATAAGGAATTAATTTTCGTTAATTTTATTTTAATAAATGATTTACGATGTAATAAAATGTAATAAGAAGAGATATTTCCCAGATATTTATTAACCACGACTGAAAATACCAGTATTTGCTTTAAGTAATACATCAACCAAAAAGTGAACTTAATGGAGATATTGGTACTTCCAATTTTGACCTCATCTGGTGTTTTATTAATGACTTTGTCGGATTTTTTAAGTTAACACTTTAGGAATATATTTTAAATAAATATGGAGCTTAAAGAAAAGGTAATTCAGAATTACTGAATTATTTGGGCATTGTATCACCGCTACAGATGTACTTGTAAAACCACAAGGTATTTTCAGAATGTATTCAATAAAATAAGAAATGTAACAACTTAGATTTTCTTCTCATTTTCCTAAAACATTATTACTCAGAAAGGCTTATCCCTTAACTGCAACATAGTTATTTATGCAGTTGTTGCTCTTAGCAATGAATGAGGAGTATTCAGCAGACATTTTAGTTTCTAAGTAAATGAAATACAAATAAGACGATGCTATTTGCGGATGACCAAATAATTATAAGTAAAACTGAAGACGATCTGCAAAGAGCAGTATATATTTTACAGAAGTTATGTAAGAATTATAATTTCAAAATGCCCACAAATAAAACAAAATAGTAATTAATAGTATTATCTTAGAGTAAGTTACGGGTTTTAAATATTTAGGAACATATGTCAGTTATAAATATGAAAATGATTTTATAAATAAATTACCACTGTTTCAACGAATATGCAGCATAATAAATAGAAGCGTAAAAACTAATATCAGAAAAGAAACACGAATGAAATTTTATAAAGTAATGGCTCTGCCTGTTTTTCTTTTTGGTTCTGAAACATGGACATTAACAAAATCATACAAAAACAAGATACAGGCTGCCGAAATGAGATTTTAAGAGCAGTAAAGGGATGTATTCTTTTAGATAAAATTCCAAATGAAAAAATAAGAGATTTAGAAATAAGTTCTTTAGAAGACAAAATAATAAATTACAGAAATGAATGGAGAGAGCATATTGAGAGAATGCCGAGAGATAGGATCCCAAGAAGAGTTATAAACCATAAACCTAGAGGAAAGAGACATCCGGAGAGACCATGAAAACGATGGTCAGACATGTTTTAAGCCGGAACAGGCAGCATTGCCTAGCCCTTGGCGTGAAGAAGAAGAAGAAGAAGACAAATAACTATTTCTTTTCAAAAGTAACTACTCCGTAAAAACAATTTTTAATTATTTTGGGCCTAAGAGCAAATTACCTTTTCTTACATCGTTATATTTTAGAGTTATTAAGAAAATGACCCAAGGTATTAATTCTAAGTCCTACATAATTGATTAAATATAAATTCAATAGTTACTCAGCTACTGTAGTTATTATTTATAAGGACATTTTCCATGCAAACTCCTTCTAAAGGTTATAGTTCAGCTTCCATGATTCATGCCCAACGTGGATATCCCCCTTTAAGACTGCGTGTGTTCTGCAAATGGCATGAGGACAGGTAGCTTTCAAAGATTGGTTCTCCAACCTGACACCTGACGAACGCTCCGAGATACATTGAATGCCGAAGTAAATTGAATTTGTGACGTCTAGACCGGCAGAGCCGACCTTGGCGAACTTCCAGCAATATCTCCCTATGGCGGGAACCGTACTGAACGCATAATCCAGGATTCTCACTTCCGGCATGTCGGAATCCATAGATTCTTTCCCTGTGCTAACTTTCAGTTCTTTAACATAAAACACTTGCACTCAACTGAAACAGAATATTGAAGCCACTTGCATTCGAACGCGCTTAAATGTTTGTTCTTAGCATGTACACTAAAGGGATTGGCAAGTTGCCTAGCTCAACCAGGGAAGCCCTGGTAACACTGTTTTTTGGGCATTGGCCAAAGCGCCCTATCGCAACAAGTACTCAAATCAATCATAACTGCTTCTATATTTAGGTCTGTTCATAGCCGACATAAGACAATCAAATAAACTCCTTAATGGTGTCTGGACGTGCACACATTAAATCGGGGATCCTACTGCTGTATAAACTGGAGAGAAGCAAGTTGTCATATGCTTTATAAGACTGCAAAGCAGTCCAATATTCAATAGGCCACATGCATCTTTGGGAGAATATAATACACAATTGGAAGATTACATTACACTATTTACATCTCAGAGAAAATGTTGGACGTGTCCTCCACCAGCATCTATACATGTTTACACTCGTCTCTTAATATTCTCTGAAGTTTTGCACAGAGTATCCTCGCCAATGTTACTTATTTCGGTTCGAATTGATTCCATGAGAACCTAAATTGTCCGTGGCCTATTCCTGTATTCCTGTACACTAGTTTTACATACCACCACTAGAAAACATTCGGTGAGGTTAGGTCAGGGGACCTGGGGGGGGGCACAGACCTGTTGAGATTATTTGATTATCAAAGGTTACAAGTTCCATGGTGTCATTAGGTGTATGGCACGTTGCTCCATATTTCTGGAAATAACTTTCTCTTAATTCGATATCATCCAGCTGTTCCACAAATGTAATGGAGAAACCCATATAAACTTCAGTGTCTACAGTCATATCAAAGAAAATGGGACCAACGATCTATTAAATGCTGGTGGAGCAATTAGGCTTACCAAGATCTGCACCTAGGGAAGTGGCTTTAGTAGAATTAGGAAAGACAAGAAGAAACGGAATAATTATGGAAATAATAATAACATTTTGGTATAGGTGTTTGGCCAAATAAGAAGGGGAAATAATGCATTACGCAGCAAAAAGATCAGAGAACTCAAATAGTTGGTGGGCAGAAATAGTAGGAATTATGGAAAAAAATAATAATGGGAGATATATGGAGATTAGAAGCGATGTGGATAAATTGGTAAAATGCAGAATAGAAGATATAGAATGGCTGGAAATATGGGGAAGTCTAGAAAATATGAAATCATTACAATTTTACAAGCAAATAAAAAGAAAGTGGGGACGAGAAGCATATGTAAATTACTGCAATAGGCAAGAGAGAGAAGGGTTAGCTTGGATGAGAACAGGACCAATATTTTTAAGGGTTATAAGAGGTAGGGAAAAGGGAATTTGTGAATTGTGTGAGGGAAAAGAAAGCATAGAACACTATGTAACAGAATGCGAGGAGGTTGCAATGTGGAGAGAAAAGGTTTGGGAGGGAAAATGGGAGAAAGTAGAGAAGAGAATATTAGCTATAAAAATGTTAACGGGAAAGGAGGAAAAGAAAGTAAGAAGCATTGGTGAGTTCTTTCAGAAAGTAAAAGAAAAACTGGTCAGAAATGTGAAAAATATAAGAAAGGAAGATGAAGAAAGGGGCTAAGTAAGTAACAAGGAGGCGTGGAGGTGAAGAGCTACCTGGCAGAGCAGAAGACCATAGTGTCATGTAAGCCAAATGAGCAACAAGGTAAAGACAAATATGTTGTAAATTGTAACATTTTGAAATATGCACAGAAAGTAACTAAATTCAATTCAAACATGCCAACATTTTCTCTGATATGTAAATAGTGTCAGGTAATCTGCCAATTATGTATTATATTCTCCAAAAGTTGCACGTGTAGCCTGTTACTGGTTCAAAAGTTATGGCCTATTGAAATTGCTCAGTTTTATATGGATCACTATACAAAATATACTTTCTAAAATATAAAGCTGTGTAATAGCTATAGTTACGGCAGCTCTTGTGAAAGAAATATGCTTATGTCCTCTGGTATATCATCTTTAAATTAAAAATGTAGAATGAGACAAAAAGTGAATGCTGTAGCCAAAACTGAAACACGAATCTTCCGGCTACCAACTGAGCTGTAAGACAACAAAACTTTTCCCAACAGTTATGTGATTTTCCCATTTAACCACAAGGAAACACAACAATTGATAATTTACCACTGCGTGGTGTAATTATCTGATGAAACTATGGAGCCCAGGACTTAAATATTTACATCATAAGTGGCCATTGCCTATGTCACCTCAAAATGAATTTGAGATCACGTTATTTACCTAAAAAACGCGAGTACCTGGGAAAGTTTATTTCGTATTGGAGGGTTAATATAGTAGCTCAATTCCTTATACAAACTTGAAGGAAACCGAAGATGTGAGGTTCAGTTCCCGATTATGGCACTGCATTATCAGTAACAGTATCTTTGCAATCTTTGCATACCCATGGCTTGTGTCAAAGAAACATTAACTGTCATTTGTTTAAATTATATGCCAAGGAAATACGAAAATACACAGAAAGCAATATTAAACTTTTGATCACTGTGAAAGCATTTAAAAGGCATACAAATAATAAGAAATTTATTACAAAACTGAAGGTATATTTGCCACCGTATGTAGAAAAACAAGCAATGTTTGGGCGGACAATGGTAAATGTTATCATGCATGCGGTACAAAAATAAGAGCAATAGAACATTAGTTCTGATACCCATTAGGTAATACTCAGAGCAGAGATTTAACAGACAGCAAGAATTGTCCAGTCATTCCGTTTAAATGTTCGTTGCATGCTCTTAATTTCTCCCTTAGAACTACACGTTTAATTCCTCCGTGTTTATATTTACTTGGATAAGAAACTGGCTCATAGAGGAGCTATTTTGGTCTACAAATTGCTGAGACAACTGCATGGGCCTGAGTTACACATGTTGAATACTTGGTCAAGTTGCTAATGGAATAGTATTAATAAACAATAGTTGACATGCTGTAAGACTTCCAGTTACTCTTGACAGCATTGGAAACCACCATCGGATACAGATCTGAAATTTTCCAGTTAAAAAGAAATGTTTGAGATGCACATAAATAAATACTGACAAAAATCTCTGAAAATGTCAATTATCGAATGCAGATCTGCTGTTAAAAATAATCATCTAGCTCCATAATCTGTATTTGGGGTCTATTAGAAAGAATTTAATTTTTAAAGTTCGGTATAGATATGTTGATATTTTTGCAATTGTTCCTGAAAAACACAAACGATGCTTTATAATTACTAAATTTGCAAGATAAAGCTATAAAATTTACATTAGAAACTAAAATTAATAAATTTCTGCCTTTTCTAGATCTAAAGATAATAAGAAATTATAAGAAATTAAACTTTGGTATTTATAGGAAGTCTGTTCATATTGGTAATTACATAAAAATAAACGTTTTATCCCTTTTTCACATAAATTTGCTGTTTTATACAGTTTTATTTATAGTTTAATAAATATACCCCTGAATAAAGAGGAATTTAATACATTTTATAATTTGTTAAAAAAAACTTTAATAATAGATATACTTCCTAATTTTTCTTAAATACTTATTAGTCATTTTTGGCCGCGCCGATGTCGATTGGTTAGACCATTCGATTCTCGCCAAGACGACCCGGATTCGATGTCAGGAAACCGCAAAGTGAGATTTGTGGCGGACTAAATGCCGCTGGGGCGGGTTTTCTCCAGGATCTTCTGCTTCCCCCGCCATCTCATTCAACTGTGCTTCATCTTCATCACATGTATCATCAATGTTACCACCTGTGGTGGCGCATGTAGTAAAAGCGGGCATTCAACGCTGCACATTTCATTAGTCATTTAGGTTGATAAAATTTATTTTTGATTATGTCTGCCTTTAAATATCTAAATAAATTATAAGTTGAGAACTTAATTGAGATATTAAAATTAAACTGTGCATATATGATAATTTGCTAGCTCTGGTATAGATTTCAAAAACATATTTATAAATGTAGATTTAGAGATTTTATGATAGTATCCTTAACGCCGGGAACAAAAGATACATTCAATGAACAAAATACACAATATAAGCTTAAATCGCCTAAGTGGACTGGTTATTCTAGTGACATCAGAAGGGTGGTCGCCTAATTTTCGTTAGTATATCACGTGATGATAGTGTGATGCAGGTTGCCTCTTCCTGGAACTAAAGGAAGTAAGGTATGGCTGACTTACTCTTAGCTCACATTCCGCTGTTACCCACACTGCAGTAACTTTTCTTTATAGTACAACTTTTGAAATTACAATGATTCCACAATGAGTCTGTTAGCTTAATCTAAGTCTATACTCACTATTTTAGTTTCCTGCTGCTGTATTCATAGAGACACCAGACAATTTAAATATGCATTTCGTGCTTTTGGTCCTTAGATTTCCTTTCTTTAGCCAACTTTTCTCTTTACATTTCAATAAACTCATTAGGCTCTGACTTGGAGGGAAACAACGAGATCCAAAACCTGAGATCAGACCCAAAGAGAAAGAAAAATCTGTGTAAGTCAAGGCCTCTCTATGGTATGATATTTTAACAGTGAGTAGTAAAATAAAGAAAAGCATTATATTATATATAGCATTATTGGTTTTTTTTTGTTTTTTTTTTTAAGTTTACGTCCTCCAACATTAAATCATATCGGACGATGAATGGAATGGGTAAAATGATGCTCAAATAAGTCCGAAGTCCATGGAGCTTAAGGGTTACCCGACATTTGTCTTTCAGGATAAGGGAAAACTCCGGAAAAACCTTATCCAGGTAACTCACTCTGACTGAGATTCGAACTCGGGACCTCTTGAATGTGAGGCAGACACGCTACCATCTACGCTACCGAGGTGGGCAAAACTGTAGATAGGGGAAACGGTTCACAGATACGGAAACTTGGAATTCCTGAGATGTTATGCTTCATTTTGCTAATGGAAAGGATGCGTTTCATTTATTACATGAATGCTGAGGACATTCCTTTGACTTTTATTTATTATGATTATTATTATGATTATTACTATTACTAATATTATTACTATTATTATTTCTATGTTGTTACCTCGTACCTTGATATTCGTTGCCTTTAAAATACATCTAATTCAGCCTTTTTGTTAAGCGAAAAAAAAATTTCACTTCTATACGTGTATATAACAATGTCTTTTAACGTTGATTTAAGATTCCACTAAATGTTTTTTTAGTTATTACTTGCAATCTCTTGCGTACAAATGTCAAATATGATAGGCATAATTCATTCCGACATTGAAGTAGTAATTTAATAAGGCACGTACAGCAACCATTTTATATGTGCAGCATCTTGATTGTAATACATAGTTTTTCTGCACACCCATTTTTCCAATCGTTAATCAAATCGGCTAGAAAATGGATTCTCTCTGGTAGAAGCATTTCAAAAATGTTATGGTGAGCCTACAGTAAAGAGACATTTTCTCCAAGAGTAGATGGATGTCCATTTAAACAGATAATTGAGCTAGAAATCAGCGACGAAATGTAACCTAAATTAGGAGCAGTGAAACAAAAGAAAATGTCCCAGTTGATAAATATTTTTCACGTTTGGAAGCTGACGTTAAGGAACATACAGCAGTGTAGTGGGCATTTGGGTACATTCATAGATACAGCTCTGGCAACCTGCCCAACAAAACCAGCGGAACCCTGAGAAAGCTGGTTACATGTTGGACACTGGCCAGAACTCTAATTCACGTATACCTATTCACTCATTCAGAAAACCTTGTGGTATATTTCGTGTTATTGTTCCCTCAACTTGCTCTATTCTTGCTAACTTTACACTACAGTAATGAAGAACAGTGTATCGCTGTAACCTCCAACAATCGAAATGCAGCACACAATACATTGAGTCATTCTTAACCTCGTAATATCTAAACTAGTCTATTTGTAACGTATCAGAATTTTTAACGACATTCTCCGCCAGTGTGCCAGAATTTCATCCCGAAGGAGTTCGTTTACATGTCACTGAATATACCGACATGGAAATGTTTCTTTTAAGCAATCACTGAGACCTCCTGACCAACCTACTGACAACCGAGTAATGTTGCGCTTAAACAAAAATAATTTCAAATCCGAAATGTAGAAAGTCTCAGACAAGAATGACATTTATTCTATTGTCCAAAAAAGCCATTCTTTTCCTAAATATACAGAGCGGGTCATTCCTAGTTTTGAGATAAAATACTGAAACAAAAGGTTATGACCATTTGACTCCACCATTAAGCTATATTATTTCATAGCTTTAAGATATATGATTAAATTTTCCAAAAGTTAAACTCATGATGTGGAGTTAAGTTTGTTTCTTCAAGTGAAATCTAATTTGGGCATCTGTGAGATCGTAAGAAGTGACGAGATGTATTGGATAGTCTTAAGTCAAAGATCTGGTTTAGCATCAACAACTTGCAGTTTAAGCTACCTTCAAAATATTTTATCTCGGTATTTAAAATAAATCTAGAATCTATTACCCAGAGTAAAATCGACCACAACTTTGCTGAGATAAACAAGTGTTTACTTGATGTAAACACAGAAGTACTGGGATATTTAGATGGGAGTAATTTTGTGGTATTCTTTAGTGAATACATTTATGAAAATGAGGTTATAATTTTTTATATTATTATACCATTTCTCCAGAAGAACAAGCAGCGTATATGTGAGAGATCTACACCATACCTATGAAAAAAGTGTAAATTATTTTCTCTGCACTTAGCTTACCTATGTGACTTTTTCGTGACACTAAACGGTTTGGTAATGAGAAAACTTGTATCCTAGTGACTGGTAGTATCGTGTGCATGATACGGTTATACAACGGAGACGTCATCATGCACTGCGACCTATTCCAGGAGGAGGGTATGAAATGAAGGTGCTAAATAATGCAGGTAGACAAGCCACAGTGACGCCCTAACAGGCTCGAAAATCCGTTCCATTGCTAGAGCTGCCTATAGGGGTAGATAAACGATCCCCGACCAAATAGCTATTTAGTTAATACAGACATAACTCTTTCCTTTTAGCAAGCACTTGCGCCAAATATTCAGCACCACCATACTTCACAAATACAAAAGTACATTTGAAGAATAAGATGAGAAAAGAATGGATGGAGATGAGGCGTTTACCTACCTACCAGGGAAAGCTACGAAAAACGGAGATCCGAGTGTGTAGTCAATGAGAGCCGAAGCCATGTACGAGGCATGTTTTTTAAGTTAGTTTCATTTTGCGATCTCGCCGCCGCAGCGCTACAGTCAGCGTTCCGCGCATGCACGCTGGTTACCTACATCTCTTGTCTACGCACTGACGCCATTACAGTCTAATTCTTCATTGTATACGTTGGTTACTGAGTGTTTCAAATGCCTCCGGCAATCGTGAGTCCCGCCGATTTTGAAGTACGGGCTGTTTGTTATACGATTTCTTAGTTCTAAAAGCGTAAAACCGATCGATATTCATCGTGAGATCTGTGAAGTTTACGGACAAAACATTATGAGTGATGGAATGGTAAGGAAAGGGTGAGAGCATTTAAAGATGGCCACACAAATGTGTATGATGAAGAACGGAGTGGGCGTCCTTCGGTCGTTACTGAAGATTTGGTGCAGAAAGTGGACAAAAAGGTGAGAGAAAACACACGCTTTACAATTTCATCATTGTGCGACTATTTTCCTCAGTATTCTCGTAGTGTTTTGTATCGCATTGTGACCGAGAACTTGAAGTACCGGAAATTATGTTCACATTGGGGTCCGAAAATGTTGGCAGATTTGCACAAAACCCAACGTTTAGGCAGTGCATTGACTTTCCTTGAGCGGTACCACAATGAAGGTGAAGATATTTTAGGACAAATTGTTACTGGTGACGAAACATGGGTGGCCTACGTCACACCAGAATCAAAACAACAATCCATGGAATGGCGACATTCATCATCACCCACAAAAGTTAAGTTTAAGCAAACAATTTCTGCCCGGAAAATCATATGCACAGCTTTTTGGGACAGAAAAGGAGTATTGCTAGTGGAGTTTCTGCCTCGTAATGAGACAATCAATGCAGCACCTTATTGTGAGACATTGAACAATCTGCGCCGTGCAATCCAGAACAAAAGAGGTGGCAAGTTGAGTAAGGGTATCGTTTTGCTGCATGACAATGCCCGTCCACATGTGGCTATTCGGACCAAAGATCTCATCAAATCTTTTCAATGGGAAACTCTAGATCATCCTCCATACAGTCCTGATCTGGCGCCCAGCGACTACCATTTGTTCCTGCACTTGAAGAAACATCTGGGCGGTCAGCGTCTTTAAGATGATAACGAAGTGAAAACATTTGTGATACAGTGGTTTGACACGTCAGGCGGCAGAATTTTATAAGGAGGGTATTCAAAAACTGGTGCCGCGTTATGACAAGTGCCTCAATATTCACGGAAATTATGTAGAAAAGTAGATTAAGGTACAGGCTTTCATGGAAACATAAAATTATTGCGATATCTATGCACATCTTTTTTTTTAATTCCAAAACGGTACTGACTTAAAAAACATGCTTCGTACGATTTACTGCAGGGCCATCTCTCTAGATTAGCGTATGCTAGCGCTAGCTGAAGAAACAGCTCGAAGCAGAGATTAATGTGGAGCAAAGGACCCATAAGTTTTGCTCCTTTCTCCTTCTATCCATACTTTGCGCTAATAAACACTAGAACTGCACAAAAATTAGCAATTTTTCCTGTAAGTGCCACTGAACACAACCAACATGTAGTCACTTGAGCTCGGATTTTTCCATATTTCCGATTGTAAAGAGTTTATTACGGAAATGTTTAGTGCACATAAATGCATATTTAAGAAATTAAGGTATATTTCAGTAATTTGTGCATATTTATGCATATATTTTACTTTTTCAGCAATGATTTGTTCAAGTATTTCACCCCGATACTTTAAAAATAAGAGAAAGACACGATAAAACTTCTCTTCAACTGCTGTTTTTTTTTTTTTTTTTTTTTTTTTTTTTTAATTTACATCCTCCAACGTTAAGTCCTATCGGAGGATGAACGGAATGGATGAAATTATGCTCAAATGAGTCCGGGGTCCATGGAGCTTAGAGTTACCCGACATTCGTCTTTACAGGATAAGGGAAAAAGGGAAACCCCCGGAAAATCTTCAACTGCTGTGTCTGTATAGAACTTATATTTTAAAACCACAAATAGTCGCCGAACAATGAGAACTTAACTATCAACAATGAGCACTTGCTAATATAAAAATATGTCGCTCAACAACTTAAACTAAATACCGTTCAACAATCCTGGGGGAAATATTTTAAATTTCGGTGTGGCCGCACCACGATACTTCATATGGTTTACCGCCACAAAGATAACATCTACAAGAATTAAATGCTGTCATTTTCACTTAACTTTTAAACTTGTACTAATGCCTTGCTGTCCTGCGCCGTGGCATGGTGGGCTAAGGCAGCATGTTTGGTCCCTAGCCACGGAAATCGACCCGGGTTCGATCCCACCCATTGGGTGCGGATTTTAGGTTCCCGGTATAGGACCGGTGCCCATTCAACATCGTGAGGAAAGTGAGGAGCTTATGCTAGCTACGCGGCTCTGGTCACAAAAACCCACATTCCGACTGGGGGATGCCGAGATACTGACCACCTCTCCTCCCCGTATCGGTTGGATGATCGTCCACCTCTGCCGTGCGTAAGTGGGCGTGAGGCCGGCAGTCGGGTCGGGTTGGCAGGGCTGTCGCGCCAGTGGTAAACTTTTTTTAACTTAACTAATGCGCTGCTAATCGTAGTTTCTGAACGTCAGCAGTAGAAACGGAATAATACAATGCCGAATGAGAAGAGCTGTAAAACTACTTTGGTTTGATGGAAATTAAATGATGGATTGACGGAAATCTACTCAACAACAGATGGAAATAGCACTAAGTAAGTGTGTTAAAATATTAAGTTTTATTTTTGAAATTTCAGAAAATGTTAAAAATGAATGTGATTTTCAAGTTAAACCCATATTATACAGATTGTTTCAGAAATATTTTAAAGCTTCGAATATCGGAAAAATCGCTCATATGAACCAATGTCACATAATCCTTTATTTTGTCGTTAGGAGGTGTGCAACACAGTGTTACACGGAGCGAGATGGCTCAAGCAGTTTCGTCTTTGACCCGTAATCGGGAGGCCCGGATTCGATTCCCGTAGCCGACCTACCTGACTCATGGGCTTTTTAGGCGTTTTCCCGGGTCGCTAGGAAAATTATGGGTAGGTTAATTACATCCTTTTAATTTCCTGCCCCTCCTTTTCATCTCCATTATCATTTCACATCTGGTGGTCTCTTTCAGGTTAGAAGTGTCGGCGGGTGTCTCGGCGATGCATGGCGGGATGACATGCTCTGAGGGAAACTACTTTCTCCTCCGGTAGGTCAGCTGCCGGTCTCCGCTCCTCCGCTGGGACCATTTCGTGACCGCGAGCCAGGGACCTTTAGGGCTCGGCTGCTGGGCGCGTTGCCGTCCCGCTGTGGAGGAGCGAGTTCGTTGTCCTGACCTGTCTGGGAAAGTCTCTATCCAAGCAAACTGCAGGGACGCTGCCCTCTGACTTTCGTGGCTCCTTGGGACGGCCGCTCTGTCTTCTTCTCCTCATCCTTCGTCCCGGAGATGCCCCCACTTGGGGCGTAGGAAGAATGGCCCCAGCATGGTGGCCTACGTAACGAAGCCCCTCCGTAATTAAAGCCCAATACGCTTATAACACACAAAACTCAAAATAGATGCTCCAAATGTCCTCCTCTTGCTTCTATTCATGCGTGTACTTGTCGAATCATGGAATGTCGTACCCTTTCAAAATCTCTGGCGAATGGTTTCGTAGGCTTCCATGACACGTCGATGAAGCGTTTCTGCATCTGTGATGTCAGCTCCATAAACCAATGATTTAAGATGCCCCCAGATGTAAAAATCTACAGGATTGTGGTCGGGAGAACGTGCAGGCCATGGAACTGGTCCTCCTCTGCCTATCCATCGGTCATGTTAGATACCAGTCAGTGTATCTCGAACAATACGACTAAAATGTGTCGAAGCCACAAAATGCATAAACTACTCTTAGTAAGTAGGAAGTAAGACGGGAAGAGTGTGCTGGATACAGCACCAGCCGTGCAGCCTTATGTTCACTAATTACCATTCTCACGACCATGTATAAAAATTATGTCTGCCTGTTCACGAAATTAATATCCGGCCATGGTGAAACGAAACACCTGCAGTTAGCTCACTACATATACACAATTGAAACGTTAAAGACTGGCTGATAACAAATGACAAACGTAAACAAGTCTCGATGGCAACACTTCGCCATCTACCGTATGTAGTACAACAGTAGGTCAAAGCCTTATATGAGTACATAGTGAAATGAGATTTTGAGGTTGGAACCCGAAGGCCGTTGGACTCACACTTTCATTTTCACAGGAATAACGCGAAAACCAAGGATTATGGTACATATTGTGACTTTATGGGTTCGTAAATTAAAAGTCCAGGCTAGAAACACCAAAAATTGCTCTTTATTTCCTTAGAAATACACTTTAGTCAACCTGGCAGTAGCAGAATTACTCACTCACATACACAGTACAACTTGCAAGGTCAACGGCCACAAACACAGCTCACACAGCTGTTCGCGCACGCGAGTTCAACTAACAACTGTCCCATTGACGAGCTGCGGCGTCCTTATTTATAGCTTACTCACTATCCGGATATTCTCAATCAATACGGTGCTAGAGGAAAGGCGAACTCTCCAGAAATACACCTCCGTCACCTAAAATCCTCTAATAATTTTTTATTATAATTATATTTTAAAAAGTTAATCCCTTTTAAAATTAAGCACAAAATCTCGTTTCGAGGAGATTTTATCTCCGCACTACCTGTCCGTCTCTTTGAACTAATCGGCTGCGCCGCCTTGCCTCAACAATGCGTTCGCAACAATATACTCATATGAACTTTTTTCCTTCCTTTGGTGTGAGGAACCCATACCTGAAATTTGTAAAGTTATTTCTGAAACAAGCCTGTAAATTGTTATAGGTGCCCTGCAACAAAAAATATAGATTAGGCAACATCTACAATCAGCTGTTTAGATAAATATGAGGTACGTCCAGAAAGTATTTTATATTTTATTCTTAAGACGATGCTATTTGCGGATGACCAAATAATTATAAGTAAAACTGAAAACGAGCTGCAAAGAGCAGTATATATTTTACAGAAGTTATGTAAGAATTATAATTTCAAAATTTCCACAAATAAAACAAAAACAATGGCGTTTCGAGGTAAAGACACTGTTAGAACCAAAATAGTAATTGATGATATTATCTTAGAGCAGGTTACGGGTTTTAAATATCTGGGAACATATGCCATTTATAAATATGAAAATGATTTTAAAAATAAATTACCAATGTTTCAACAAATATGCGGCATAATAAATAGAAGCCTAAAACCTAAAACCAGAAAAGAAACACGGATGAAATTTTATAAAGTAATGGCTGTGCCTGCTTTTCTTTTTGGTTCTGAAACATGCACATTAACAAAAGCAGACAAAAACAAGATACAGGCTGCCAAAATGAGATTTTTAAGAGCAGTAAAGGGATGTACTCTTTTAGATAAAATTCAAAATGAAAAAATAAGAGAAGATTAAGAAATAAGTTCTTTAGAAGAGAAAATAATAAATTATGGAAATGAATGGAGAGAGCATATTGAGAGAATGCCGAGAGATAGGATCCCATGAAGAGTTATAAACAATAAACCTAGAGGAAAGAGACATCCGGGAAGACCACGAAAACGATGGTCAGACATGTTTTAAGCCAGAACAGGCAGCATTGCCTAGCCCTTGGAGTGAAGAAGAAGAAGTCCAGAAAGTAAGTTCTGTTTGGTAATAAAATTAAATTGTGTACAGATACAGAAAAATTATTATTGCACAAAATTCTACAACTCTTAAACTACTTTTCCACATAACTGCCGAAATTTTGCAAGCATTTGTCATAGCGAGGCCCAAGTTCTTGTATACCTTCTTCATAGAAGTTTGCCGCCTGTGTCTTCAACCAGTTGGAAACATTTTCTTTCAGCTCTTCATCATTGTTGAAGTGTTGACCGCCAAGGAAAGATTTGAGACGCAAAAACAGTTGAAAGTCACTAGGAGCGAGGTCAGGGCTGCACGGGGGTGGACAATCATATCCCAGCCAAATCCCTGTAGGATGTTTTCGTCGCATTTGCAGTGTGTGGTCGTGCGTTGTCGTGAAGAAACACAACACCTTTGGGCATCGCAAATTTGCCGATAAATTTCAATGGGTGTCACTTTCCTAGCATTCAGAAAGCCATTCATAGATCTGATTTCACAAGTGGCGGGATTTTCAATCAACACCGACATTGTAAACAAGCACAACAAAGCGTACGTAGCTGACAGCGATCTCACAATGGCGCACGTTTCTTGTCCTTGATACAGAGCGTCTACCGCGCATGTGCGGAATTGCGATCGTAACGCTGCAGCGGAGATAAATTGAAACAGAACTTACTTTCTGGACGTCCCTTGTATAAAAACATTTTAAGTGACAGAAGAAATCGTTTCTTCCAGTAAAGCCTGGAAAGTGACTAATACTAAATTAGACTGAAAGAGAAACTAATAAATATCAACTAATTAGTGCCTGTGTTTAATAGTTAACTACTCGATTACTTCAAGGTGAATATATTTGAGAAAGGTGAAATATTGTACTTTATTTTAAAAACACATTATAAGGTTTTACAGAATACTTAACATATTTTAATACATAAAGGCATTCATATATCCATACTTTATAGGACATATAAATCCCAGCTCTAGTAATCACTCAAAACGGATAATGTTTTCACTTCTGTATAGTATGTACTGTGGTGACTGGTTCAGGTTCTGTCATGGATGCTGTAGTGATATCTCGAAACATAAAGAATGCTTCAACTACCACAGAAGGGTGTTGCTACTTGGACCTACCACCATCAGCTTTCCACTTGCTCGCCCTCTAAAGGAACAGCTGAGAGGTGAACTGTTTCCAGATGAGAAAGCATTGCGGATCACTGTCTGAGAGTGTTTCAGTAACCCAAATCTCTATCTTCCACACTCAAAATGTTTAGTCTAAATATCTAGTTGAGAAAGATTTATCTGGAGTGCTACATGGAAAAGTAATAGCTATACGTGAATAGTAATATAGTAAAACCTCGTTAACACGAACGTAATTAGTGTAGTAAATGAAGACTTGTTTTATAGACGATCAATTGTTATCCTCAGTAAGTTCATTACTTGAGTTCTGCCACGGAAAAATTCACTGCAGTCACTCCACATGCTTGGGAACAGGTTGGAAGAGAAACCATGTTAGTCATGGAAAAAGTTGTGGCCAGGTGCATATGACATGCGAGAAAACAAGACTGTAAAGAAAAAATAAGTGTGCAAGAAGATGTTATAGACATTTTAAAAATATCCATGGCTGTTCCAATGTTGATAAAGAAGACATCAACAATTGGTTGTAAATCAACAATGACGGAGGTTGAATAGAATATTCAGATTTAGATAGTGTACATGAACCAACTGTGGCTATGACCCACGCACGAGCAGTAAAAACATTGTAACAGTAATTTTGGGTTATGTTTAGAGGAGTTATGAAAAGTTTATAGATTTAAAAAGGAGGATGATTATGTAAATCTATTTAGTCATTTAAATAAGTAAAAATATATGTAATTTTGTGATTGGAAGTAGTAATAATTGTGTGACGTAATGTTCTGACGTGGCATTAAATCGGCCAATCACAAAATTAAGAGAGGAGTAACGATAGTTACGAAAAATCAGTAATCTTAGTATAGAGATGTTTTGTAATGGTGAGTGTGATGAATAGTGGAGGAGGATCAAGAACTTTTATGTAATAGTTGGAACTGTTTAAAAATAACAAAGTAAGAATTTGTCGATATGTTGGAAGTGACTGGGAAAGGAAGTTCAAGTAAAATGTAATCTAAATAATACAATTAAATAGTTACAAAATTTGACTTCTCCGAAACTTTATTCCGAACCACGCCTTAAAACCAAGAATCTCATGACTCTTAGCTAACCAAGTACAATCATCAAGAAACAAATCAAAATACAACGAATTTGTTATTTCTGGCTTCTCGACGTGGATCTTCGAAAAGTCAACGTGCATCCCATCTCAAATATAAAAATCCCGTACCAAATTGCGCCCGAACGTGTGGCTGATTAAGAGGAGACAAATTAACTACGAATAAATAATTCCTGTCCCAACATAGATAAATTGATGCTCTATTTCTAAGTTAAGCCGAAACATTGCTAAATGAGTTCTAATGTTAAAGCGGATGCGAGATAGACTACTCGTAAGCGATACACTTAACAGCAGAACCTCACTGTCTTTTTTACTACCTATTAGTTGTAGCTATACTGCTTACAGTGCAAATATATGCACTATTACAGTACAGTGTATTTGTTTTTAGGTGAAAGGGTACGATAATGATTTCTAAAAGTAATTAAGAATTTGGATAGGTAGAATCATATTGAAGAAATCAACACGTAGTTGGGATTTGAAACACGGGTCTCCCGGTTTCCCTCCGGTTGATCTTAACCTTTGAGCTACCATACCTAACATGCCGTCAGTTCTCCAAATGACTCGTATGTTTCAAGGTAAACTACTATGGGCTCTTATCTACAATGAGGAAATACCCTTTTCTGGCACTTACGACGCTGTAAGTACGAGGCTTGTTTTTTAAGACAGTACCGTTTTGTGATTCCGCCGCCGCAGCGCTACGGTCGGCGCTCCGCGCATGCGCGCTGGTTACCTACATCTCTTGTCTACGCACTGACGGCTTTACAGTCTGATTCTTCATTGTATACGTTGGTTACTGAATGTTTAAGATGCTTCCGACAATCCTGAGTCCCACCGATTGTGAAGTACGGTCTGTTATACGATTTCTTAGTGCTAAAGGCGTAAAATCGATCGATATTCATCGTGAGGTCTGTGAAGTTTACGGGCAAAACATTATGAGTGATGGAATGGTAAGGAAATGGGTGAGAGCATTTAAGGATGGCCGCACAAATGTGCATGGTGAAGAACGGAGTGGGCGTCCTTCGGTCGTTACTGAAGATTTGGTGCAGAAAGTGGACGAAAAGGTGAGAGAAGACAGATGCTTTACAATTTCATCATTGTGCGACTATTTTTCTCATTATTCTCGTAGTGTTTTGTATCGCATTGTGACCGAGAACTTGAAGTACCGGAAATTGTGTTCACGTTGGGTTCCAAAAATGTTGACGGATTTGCACAAAACCCAACGTTTAGGCAGTGCATTGACTTTCCTTGAGCGGTACCACAATGAAGGTGAAGATTTTTAGACCAAATTGTTACTGGTGACGAAACATGGGTGGTCTACGTCACACCAGAATCGAAACAATTCATGGAATGGCGACATTCATCATCACCCACAAAAGTGAAGTTTAAGCAAACAATTTCTGCCCGGGAAAATAATGTGCACAGTTTTTTGGGACAGAAAAGGAGTATTGCTAGTGGAGTTTTTGCCTCGTAATGAGACAATCAATGCAGCGTCTTATTGTGAGACATTGAACAATCTGCGCCGTGCAATCCAGAACAAAAGACGTGTCAAGTTGAGTAAGGGTATCGTTTTGCTGCATGACAATGCCCGTCCACATGTGGCTAATCGGACCAAAGATCTCATCAAATCTTTTCAATGGGAAACTCTAGATCATCCTCCATAGAGTCCTGATCTGGCGCCCAGCGACTACCATTTGTTCCTGCACTTGAAGAAACATCTGGGCGGTCAGCGTCTTCAAGACGATAACGAAGTCAAAACAGTTGTGATACAGTGGTTAACACGTCAGGCGGCAGAATTTTAAGAGGAAGGTATTCAAAAACTGGTGCCACATTATGACAAGTGCCTCAATACTCACGGAAATTATGTAGAAAAGTAGATTAAGGTACAGGCTTTCATGTAAAAATAAAATTATTGCGATATCTATGCACGTCTTTTTTAAATTCCAAAACGGTACTGCCTTAAAAACCATGCCTCGTACTTAAGTCCCAGGCTTCATGGGTACCACTATTAGGTAGCCCAATGGTTAAGAGTAATCGGATGGAGACCGGAAGAATCGGGGTTCAAATTGCGGCTTTGGCAATGAATTTTTCAATCTGACTATCTATCCAAATGATTGCCTACACGCGGCTACTGTGGAGGAACTATTGAACTATTAATTTCCTTCATTAAGAATATTTTGATATTGTATATGTTTTTCAGCATTTTTCCTCTGGACAACCCGGATTTTCGTTAACTGGTAGTGACCCTGGTCGCAGTTGATCCAGTAAACGAGGTTCTATGTACACCTTTAGAGCAATAAAACCTTTCCAATTATCTTGGGATATGACGTATAAGTTTCGGAGGAAAATCTTACTACCATATATACCCGCGAGGGGGTATATAATAGTGTAGGGAAGGATTCCTACATAATGAAACTTTGCGGTGGCAGCTTATTATTCTTCCATCATTAACCCGCTATGAAAAGACCGTAGGTGAGGAAAATCGAACCTACGACCCTCCAAATACGATGACATACCTCGAAGTCTGTGCTATCCCCCTCACCTATTACTTTTTACAAGCAGTTGATAAGTTTAGTAATACGATTATGCAAGTGGGTTAAGGTATACTTGTATTTGCAGCAATTCAATGCACGGACTGTACACTGAATTCCGATTGCCACTTCCTATTTGCGATACTTAATTCGAACTTGAAGTAAATACAGTGGAGCGACAACTAGGTCACATGCACCACTCACCTCCAGCGATAATCTGCGCTCTACAAGTGCACTTTCATCCGAGGCAGGGTTACTCTCACTGCATCGTTTCGATCACGACCAAGGTAGCTCGAGTCAAATTACAACCAAAGTTGCATATTATAAAACTGCCCAGAGAATCGATAATAGATATGTATTTATTGCTCATACCAAAAATGCATTTGTGGTTTATAATACTCCTGATAGGCTTAGTTACTATCATTTGTACATTATGAAGAGCATAAATTAAACATATAATATTCCCCATAAAAAATCATAATCATTTCTCTCAAATATTTAAGCTAATAAAATGATCTGTCCTTTTCAAGCGCCATATTTTGGTATCTCTGTCTTGCATATTGTTAGCAATTTGACAGTTTCTTTACGATCTCCCAAATATTGGGCGGAATTTAACCTTTGCTTCATTTATTTATATATGACAATTTAACTGCAAAACTTCTCACCGTCGCATTCTATATTACGAGCACTTAATTTATCTCAGAAGCTTTTATGAGGCTAAAGGAGGCTTCTTTATGCACCGTAAAACTGCGACATGCTAAGTTTTTGTGCCCGAAAGAAACCCATAGCCCACGACCGGGTAAGAATCCGCAAACTCGGAAATTTGCCCTAGACAACGTAAGAAGACAGTTGCTGAAAGCTAAAACAATCGGTGAGTTTTCTATTCTTGAGAACCGTTATATATATGACAAATAGTATTTAATAAAACGAGCCGGAAGGCTCAGTTGGTTTCGTCTGTGGCCTGCATTCGGGAGGTCCGGGTTCGATTTCCGCGGCCGACCTATCTGACTCATCCGTCTTCTCTGGTGTTCCCCCGGGTTTTCAGGCGACTGCCCGAATTTCCTTTCCCTCCATCTCATCTCCATTATCATTTCAGATTATCTCTCATCTGGCGGTCTCTTTCAGAGTAGAAGTGTCGGCGGGAGTCTCGGCGGTACATGGCAGCGCCATGTGGTGCCGGTTATACTGGCGTGCCGGGGAGTTTAAAACTGGTAAAGTGTTGAGACACTGCCCTCTGCATTGTCGTGGCTACTTCGGACGGCCTATGTCTCCTCTGAACTCACCCTTCTTCCCGGCGGTGCCCCACTTTGGGGACCTAGGTACAATAGACCAACTTTGGACCTCCGTGCCGAATCCCCTCTGTAGCATAGTCCAGTCCAGTATTTAATGATTGCGATCACACTTACTAAGCGAAAATGCCTTCACAGTTGCACCTTTACCGTAATTGTGCAATAATATTAATAATAAAATAATACATTATATTAATATTAATTGTATATTAACTACTATAAATTACATGCACTTCTAATACCAGTGTTACTAATGTTTGCTAATATGCAAAGGTCTGTGAAGCAAGTAGTTACTTAAAGTAAGAAATAAATGACATAATAGCCTTCTTTATTGGAATTTTTTCCACTTACAGTTTTGGAGCTACTCATAGAGTTACCAGTCCGCATAATACTACGCACAGCGTAGTAATTTAAGATTCCTCTTTTATTTAACGCACAATGATCTTTTGATGTAATTAATCCAGGTATTGTTGAAGTCACTTGACATTCACCCTTCCCTCCAATTACAAGTTCGAATAGTTATATTAGACTAACAGATTTACACGAAGATCTTAATCCATTCATTGATTCATTTCTATATAACATAGATCATTGATTCATATTTGTTTCTTGCAGTTGTGATTTAGGGGAATTATCTTCCATTTTCTTACGTGTATCTTGGTATTTTATAAGAAATGAAGTCAGATTTCGTTTTTACCCTTTTACATGATACCACCCTTTGAATGGGTTAATAAGAGCCAGCTAAATCCCATCTATGTGTGAATCTCTCTCCCATATTTTCATTATCACTAGTACCAAGTAGCACTATGTTTGATACACAAGATAAGGGATGGATAAACTATTAGTTTACACCTGTCAACCTGAATGACAGCTACGACATCTTTATAGCAATTCCCAATCAGGGATATGGAGACGAATATAAAGTTCTAGCCGACTTCAACTCAAAAAGGAAATCAGCATTAAAAATTTGGCATTGTTTAATAAATTACGTGTGTTAAAAGCCCAAGAAACAAAAGTTAGTATATCTTACTCCACTACTGACAACATGGAGAATGTTCATGTTATTTTACCATGCAGAACTGTGGAGTACCGCCAGGTTACCATGTAGTCACAATGGATTAATTCAGGACTGTCAAAACTGTTTCGAACATGTCAAGAAAAAGCGCGGAAAGAAGAAGGAGCGAGATATGTTGTATTAAGGGATAAGGCACATGTCCTATATTTTGGAACGAAAATGAAAATACAAAAATTATGTCTCAATTCCATGAGTTAGACACTAAACCCTTTTCGATAACATCTACCCACTGAATTGGTATTCTTACAACTCTTCTAATACTTGGCTTTAAGTACAGTGTAGTTCTTCTGTTCGTCCATTCTGTGCGTTTCAATACTTATTTAACTAAATTGTGCACCTTAAACTACACAGCTGCTCAAACGTTTTTGAACATTCCTTTATATAAGAATGTATTGAAAGAATATAAGTTTATTCCGCTTACGGATGTCGTCTCAGTGATCAAAACCTGATTTTGCTTTCTTCAAGATAACTTACTGGTACTTTGATCATGCTTTGCACAACGTGCGCATCCTGATATCAAGTCTATTAGTGTTTCTTTAGAAATTTCCTTCCATGTCGTTTTGAAACGGCTCCATAATTCATGTATTTTTGATCCCTCTATCTAAATGGTCCCAAATAAGTTCGTTGGGGTTGCAATCGGATCTTTGTGGTGGCCATACCATGGTTTACAGTTCTCCCCCATTTTTCAATCGTTCCACATACTTTCTACATAGCAAAGGTGAATGTTTTGGATCATTATCTCGTTGCAGTGGGCAACCCTTGCCAATTACATGCATTCCAGAAGATTTTGCGTGGTGTTGGGGAATGTCGTGGTACTGCTCTCTTTTCATTAGTCACTGTATTTTTACAATGTCACTGTTTTTTGCTCCAAAACAACCCCAGACCAACAAACAAGCACCTCCAAGCTTCACTGCAGTGCACTGCACTGAGATGTTACGCCTTTTCCCTTCATATATTGAAGGGTGTTTTGTGCCAAGAGTTCAACCTTTGATTAATCCCCAAACAACACAATTTGCCACTGATCAACAGTCTACTTTGCATGTTTTGCCCATTACAGTCTCTTCTCTTTATTGGAAGTCCTCATTAATGATTTTTCAGCTACAATGCATCCCTACAAGCCTGCATCCAAAGACTTCATTTTACTGTCGAGACAGTCACTGGTTGATTCCTCTATGGCTGATTTCCGCTGCCAGCATGGGTGCTGTTTTGAATCGATCACGTTTACTACTTACTAGAGTACTAGTTGACTTCAAAGTCACCTTACGATCACAATTCTTGTACCATTAGTACAAAAATATTTCGCCACATTATAGGACAATTTCAAGGAAAGGTATTGTAATTTCACAATATCATGCATATTATGACTGCTTTTCCTAAACTTACTATAGTAGTACATATTTCAGCGAAAGCTCACTGTTTTTGCCCATTTTTACTTTGATCTACACCCACCAAAAAGTCAATTTTGTGCTAACGTATGACTCTCTAACTTGCTTCTGACAGCCTAAAGACAGTGTTTTGCCTTACAGAACTAGATGTGGTGGACTAAGCAACAACGCCATGTCCATAAAAACCATTTAGGATAGAAGAGTCCCTTATAGAGACATCAAGCTTTGACTTTAAATGTATTTCTTTCAGGAAAGGAAGGTAACATAATGAAACGGATTAATATTCTCTGGGTTCCTTTATTGAATGGATTTAATTAACTTTCAGTGGTGCCAAAATACCTCTTATCCTAGAAAACAAAAGGTGTTCAAAAGTTTTTGAGAGGCTGTTTAAGGTTTTATGTTTTCAGTCTTATTGTAACCTAGAACCATCCACGTTCTTAAGAATCACATTTCACTGCTTTCCAGTTCTCTTCTAGCAAATAGTCCTAAAAATTAATTCAAAATGGAAATGCAATGGTCTGCCTTCCCTGATGTAATATTCTTTACCCTTGAATGCATGAATTATTTTGCTACGTACACTGTAATTCATAAATGGGTTTTCACACCGCTCTCTGATGTGTCTTAACGCAATCTATTCGAATGGCCATGGTCGTTAAAGCAATAGATAATGTAGTAGCCATCCATTCAAAAGCAAACGTCCTGAGTTCAAATCTGAGCAACTGCAGTCAAATGCACCTATGGTAACGGACGGGGAGGTTCCACGTAAAATAATCGGTGTGGTGTCACGCGTAGAATTTGACGGGTTATCATTTGACTGCATTTGCTTAGATTGTTGTCTTTATACTATACGAATAATATAATATTCAGAATTCTAAAGGTAACTGATAAAGAATACTATGATAAGAAAAAACCTGACTAAAGCATTTCTCAAGCTGAATACAGCCTAATGTTGCATATCTGCTACTGCATGCACTTATGCATCAAGTTATTCGTGAATTATTCCACATACTATTTAATCTACATCACTATCGTCCCTTTAAGATATGCCATACCCAGTGGCGAGGCTTGGACCGTCAAAACGAGGGAAAGTCCACTTAATAATTTTCATTAAAGTAAGAAAAACGACTCAGAGAACTAAAGCTTCTTCGGTGCCCTTTCTATTGCACAGTCACACATATACTATGCCCATAACAAGAAGGCTAGAGGGGTATGAAGGGCAGAGGAACTTGAATTGTTGAACTGCTCCGGCAGCGGAACTGTTTACTAGGAAATGAGTGAATGAGAGTGTATATGAGTCACCCATGCTGCCAGATCTAATTTTTGCTGCAACGATACGTATTATGTATAGGTGAATTATGTGACAACACTTGTATGTTTTAAACGAGCTTTCCATCCTTGTCATTCTCGGAAGGCAAGCATGCACCCCGAGGAGACATCAAAAGCGATTACATTGCACATTCCTCTAGCTTGCCTTCTTGTCCTGGGCAATCTGTAGGCCCTTCTTTCATTTCAAGACTGGTCACACTACAAGCAGAGATATTTCTGCTTCCCCCTCTCCACTCAGGCGTTTCAATTTTTCCTAGAGCTAGCCCACACCGCGTGAACTTTAGCCTAAAATGGAGGTAGTGTGTATGTAGTGTAGTGTTTCACGCCCGCTTTTACTACATACGGCACCGCAGGCGATGACACTGATGATACATGAGATGAAGATGGAGCACCGGTGGAATGAGATGGCGGGGGAAACCAGAGATCCCGGAGAAAACCCGCCCCAGCGCCGTGTTGTTCACAAATCTCACTTTGCGATCACCTGGGATCGAACCCGAGCCGCCTTGGTGAGAGCCAAGTGGTCTAATCACTGCGCCACGGCTCGGCCTACCTAAAATGGAGAAAGTATGCATTTCACACTTTTGCTAATAACTTAAAACTTTTAAAGAATTTCCTAATTGTCATCACTAAATGCCAATCTACACAAAACACTGTTCTTTTTTCTCCTTTATTGTCAATGCTAACGTTAGGAGGCGCTTGGGTTCCCTCAGAGCGAGGGAGACGAAACATCTGACCTGAGAGATGAAATCAGGGTTGAAGGGTCGCCCCAACGCCTGAGATGAATCATTGATGGAGCAATTGGTGGAATCATGGTGGGGAAACCGGAGGAGCCGGAGGAAACCCACCCAGCGCCATGTTGTCCACCACAAATCTAGTTTGCGGTCGCCTGGGCTCAAACCCGGGCCACTTAGGTAAGAACCAAGCGGTCGAAGCACTCAGTCATGGTGCCGCCAAAACACTGTTGTTAATGCTATTGAAATATACTATTTTTTTACGGTGAATGAATTGGGTGAAATGATGCTCCAATGAGTCCAGGGTCCATGGAGCTTAGAGTTAGCCGACCTTCGTCTTGAAGGATAAGGAAAAACCATGGAAAAAACCTTATCCAGGTAACTCACCCTGACCGAGATTCGAACTCGGGACCTCTTGAACGTGAGGCAGACATGCTACCATCTACAAGAGCCACATAAAACAAAGCAAAAATAAACTCTTCTCCACACAGTAAAGACTTCATGTGACAAACTCTTTCAGTGTCTACTAACTGTCGAAGAGTGACGATGGTGCGAAACATGGTATTCAAGAATAAGAATGCGTAAATACATACTTATTCAGTACTGAATGCGCTCGTGGAACTAGTCGCTTGAATCTAAGCGGCTGTCAAACTGTCCGGACCACAGCGGATGTTCGGGAATAAAGCTTGAAAACGTATCCATAGAAAATAAAATATTTTTGGCATGAATTTTCTCCTTTTTCTTCTTTTTCTCCTTAAATGTTTGGGGAACTGGCTCTTACAACGCTTCATTGGAAGTTTTGCCACTAAATAGCTATATAAATGCTCAGTCTTGCTCAATGCAGTTTCCATTTGTTAAGAGTTGTGCACGTTAAATGTTTTGTCCCAGTAGTGGCATAAGAACAATATTGTATGTTGGTATATTCTAGGGCTAATTGCAAGTGTAACATTCTCTATCGTAGTGGAAGTGTTATGTCATTCTGGGGTGTGTATCCAGTGTCTCATTTTGTGTGTGCGCGTCTCGCACTATGCATACATTTACATATTCTAGAAGCCGTTACATTCTCACTCTATGTTTATAAGCATACTCCGGGGAGCCCTATACAAGCACCCATACATATTCCGGAGGCTTTGCTGCAAGTGTGTCACTTTGTTTGTATGTGTTTTACTTATAAAGTCATATTTTAACTACGCTGTGGTATAGAATGGTTTGCCTTTGGAAGCGATTTTTACTAGAATCCAAAAAAGGCAGTCTTAAAAGTATGTGAACAACATGACTCAAAAATTAAAATTAGTTAAGTACCAAACATGGTACTTGCATTCATGTTACTTGCCTCCGTAACGTGATTGGTGGCCTGTCTACCTCGCGATCAAGAAGTCCCGAGTTCGAATCTTGGTCAGGGTGAGTTACCTTGATAAGGTTTTTCTGGGCTTTTCCCTTTATCCTGAAATATGAATCAGGTATATTTAAGCTCTATGAAAGCTGAACTCATATGAAAACCATTTCATCCATTTCATTAATAGTCCGACATGATTTAACGTTAGAGGACGTAAATTAAAATAGTATTGTCGCGGTAATAAAGAGCTTGCATAAGCAGTTAAAGATAGCGAGAGATAAAAGCCTTACGAAACAAACTGAGATAAATGGAAATTTCTGGTGACGTATTGGTTGATAGAGATTATTCGGTTTCTTTATTGTTCTGAAAATATCTAGAATTTATCCATGAGGTATTTAAGAAGGTGACGACTCGCCAAGAGTCAGTCACGAGAGTCGTAAGCAGGAAACAGCTGTAGAGTGTTGTTGTAACGAGAGCTGATGTAAACTGAACGCTTTTGTTATTGTCATCGACCTTGGAAGACTGTTCTGTATATGTAATGTTGTTACGTCAGAATTGAACAGTGCTGGAAATAAAGAACATTTAGAATTTTGGCAAATTGGACTTTGAATTCTACGAACCAACAAAGTCACAGTAATAAAAATCATTCACGTCCTTCAAATATGTTACCCTAAGCTTTCTTTGAAAAAATCATCCATTCCGAACTATTTTACGTGAAAAAATATCAGGAGTTTTGATTTTCTCTAAAATGACTAACAGTTATGTCTAAAATCTTACATGCTCAACAAGTTTTCATGACAAATAATTGTACGTATAGCTGAATTTTGTGCGAATAGACCTTGAAGTGCTTTTCATTCTTAATCACTTGCATAACTGGTGAAACGTAAGAAATAGACATCTGAATGTAGACATTGTTGAAATACAGAAATTATGATAAAATATGTTTTACAGAGGTAACAAGAGAGATAATGACCGCTTCAGGCGCCACTGGGTACCCCGTAGGGCATGCGGGCACCAGAGATAACCTAGGGGCAACTCCTAACAGCAGCTAAAGCGGAGCTCCATTAATTCCCAATCACCCTATAGAGCCGGAAAAAATCCTACCTGCGGTTAAACCCTTTTAGAGGTGGGCACGCAGAAAAATTGTTCAGGCTTACAAAAGCCTGCCAGCAGCGACGGATCAATGTGTGGACGGACAGAGTTAACAATTTCTGAGGGATTCTTACTTATTGTTTTTAATTTTCCAATACTTCTACTTTTTAAATGGGAAGTCATTATTTTCCTATTTTTCCTGGCCATGCTAAGAGAGTGGCACTTCCCAAGCAACAGCTCTTGAAATATTTGATTGTCTCTCAAATTCACTGCATTCTCGTAATCCAGGTGTTCTCGTAATCCTCTAATTTGAAAGTGTGTTATGCACTAATTTCTCTAAATGTCTATTTCAATTAATGTGTAGGAGATAAAAGAATAAGAATGCTTAAAAGTAAGAGGGATTTTTTTTTCTTTTGCAATTTACGTACTCCAGCGTTAATTCATATCGAACGGTAAATAAAATGGGTGAAATGATGCTCAAATGAGTCCGGGGTCCATGGAGCTTAGAGTTACCCGACATTCGTCTATAAGGATAAGGGAAAACCCCGGAAAAAACCTTTTCCAGGTAACTCACCCTGACCGAGATCCGAACTCGGAACCTCTTGAACGTGAGGCAGACCATCTACGCTACCGAGGCGGGCTTAAAAATAAGAGTGCACACATAAGGTCCTGTAAGTTCAGTGCTACAGTGCGGTTAGTATCAAATTTACTTGAAAAATTGAATTTATAAATGTATTATTTTCATTATTTTTATAGGGAATACGAACTAATCACATTCAAAGATAAACAGAGCATCAATCACAGTTTGAAGTAACTTTCAGGTCACTACACTGAACACTTCGCAGTAACACTAGGCAAAACTGATTTGTTACGTGTAGTATTTTAAGAAATATCAGCGTAAACTCAATATCTAATTACTTACGAGGGCTGTTCAATAAAGAATGATCACCATTTTTTTGACAACGTACCTTTACTCATCCTCATAATTTTTATGGCGCTTCTCAAAATAGTCTCCCCTGAATGTGATGCACATGTCTTAGCGTTTCTGCCAGTCTTAAAAGACATGCTGGAAATCATTTTTTGAGAGATCGTTCAAAATCGCCTCCGCAGCCTTCACCACTGCTTCTGATGATGGATAATGTCTCCCACGAAGGCGTTTCTTCAAGTTAGGAAATAGAAAAAGGTCACATTGGGCTAAATCCGTACTATAGGGGGGGTGCGAGATGTACTTTACATTGATCTTTGCAAGATATTCAGCAACAACATTGGCAATATGCGACCGCGCATTATCGTGGTGCAGCATCCAGCCTGCTTCATGGAAATATGTTATTTTGTGCCTGATATGGACTTGCAATATTTTCAGGACATCCCTGTAGTATTTTCCAGTTACTGATGTGTGTGCAGGTACAGCATGCTGAAAAACCATTCCATGAATATCAAAGAATGAGAGGACCATAGCTTTCCCAGCAGAAGCAACCACTTTTGTTTTTGGGGGGTTGGTGATGAAGGAGATTTCCACACTGAGCTTTCCTGTTTGTTCTCAGGATCAAAATGATGTAGCCAAGTTTCATCAGCAGTGATTACGTTTGAAAGAAACTCTGGATCTTCCTCTAACATCAACTTTAACTGCATGCTACCTCCACTGCAGCGGTAGGCGATACTGAACATGTCTGAACTTACCTGGTTCTCACAGGCGGGAACCAGGAGTACCAACAATGAAACTACTACGGAGTGTTTGTTTCACATTAAGCTAACAGAATATAATAAGATTGAATTTTAGTGCGAAAAATTATGACTGTAAAAAATTGTGATCATTATTTATTGAACAGCCCCCGTAAATTTGTGCTGTCAAACTCTAGTCCAGCTGTAAATAACGCTCATCACTACGACCACTAAGTACTTATTCAACTGGTAAATCGGAGGAAAAAGGATGTGTTCCTTTAGGCATAACTAGCTAATGTTATATTCAAGAGGAATAAATATCATTTCCGTCAGTTCTTGGAAGTTTGTCATCTAGGGTTACGGAACAGTTTGGCGTACGCACCCGCCAGTCCACACGCTGAAGAGACGACTACCAGAGGATCTCCTCCTTAGTGACATTGAAAAACTATTAATATTGTTCTTATTATCTCTTTGATTACTCTTTTTCAGTTCTTTTCTCTCTGTTTATCTCTGTCTTATGTGTCATCCTCGTTTCTCAGTGTTTTTTAGAACATAGGAGCCAACTTGGTTTTCCTTACATGTCCTTATGTATTTCATAAACATTCAATTAGTAAACAAGGAGCATGTAATGATGATCGATCATTGAATAGATCAAAAAAGGAACAGCTGAAGCTGTAAGGACCAATTTCGGGAAACAAGTTGACCTTGGTCCAGTAAGAAAGACCTGGATGTAATCATCATGTAGCAAAAGTCTTTGCTGCGACCTCTTTTCCTTCTAAGTCACTAACTTCTTACAGATTTAACACTAGAAACATAAAATCACATATTTAGAATGCATTTTTAGCTCCAGAGTGTCAGCAACTACATGAACGTCCTACACAGGAAATATACAAAGTGGTCGCATTAAAATCCGTGTTCCGTACAACTTTGCATTAGCGATATTAAAATGGCAGAGCTTTTAGGACAAAGCATAATATAAAACAGACCAGATTACTGGATGGGATAATGCAAGTGCAGTTAGTGAAGTATACTGAGTTATAAAATTTAAACAATGCCGTGTTTCATAAAAGGAAGCAATTAAATTTCCAGGCGATATTAAAATGCCATAGAGGAGATAAGTAAGCTTTAATAAGCTTCAGATCAACATACTTAAACACAGAGAATACTAAAGTGGAAAATGTACTAGGATATTGAGTACCATAGGGGTGTATCCCAACTATAGAAAGGCAGTCTAAGCTGTGAAAATTGCACATGTGCAAGAAATACCAGAACAAGCTAATGCAATAATTATAAACATTAACAGCTAATAATGTTCTTTTGTTTGTTCATAAATTACATTTTCAATTTTTTAGCACTTACATAATACACAGGTAGAAATGGAATTATTTTCCAGCTGAAACTTCAACAACGAGATACCTGTGGAAAAACACACTTTCGAATTCCCCTTAGTAAATATATTTTTAGGAAAACCATCCTGTTTGTATTGAGTAAGATTGTGAGAGCTGAACAGCAAAATTTTAAATCATAAATTCGGTTAAAGAGAAAGGTATGAATCTAAATCCAAAAAATAGTAAAGTAATGATAATTGGTAAAGAGGAAACAGAGAGAGAAATACAAATTTTCTGGAAAGGTGAAAAATTAGAAAAAGTGACAAGCATTGAATATTTAGGGGTGATTCTAACTAAAAATGGAAGAATAGATCAAGAAATTAACAATAGAATTAGGAAAGCAATAAATATATATTAAAAAATTAAAAATACCATAATTGGTAAAAGAGAAGTAAGTGAAACCAATAAAATTAGAATATATAAGGTGATATTCCAGTCATTTTTATTATATGGGAGTGAAATCTGGACATGCAAGTAGATTAACAGCAACACAGATAAAATACTTAAGGAGAGTAGCTGGATATACAAAGAGGGATCAAGTTAGAAACTGAAGACAATGGAAAGAAACCAACTAAGATGGCTGGGACACTTAGTAAGGATGAATGAAGAA
Source organism: Mantis religiosa (assembly GCA_030765055.1). Lineage (NCBI taxonomy): Eukaryota > Metazoa > Arthropoda > Insecta > Mantodea > Mantidae > Mantis > Mantis religiosa. Next base: position 45,316,799 of record CM060953.1, read on the forward strand.
AGATTACCTAAAAGAATATTTGAAACAAGAGCGGAGGGGAAAAGTAGAATAGGAAGACCTAGGATGGAATGGAGACAATATATGGAAAGAGTGGCAGTCGGACATGGGACGACATTGAGAGGAATATACAGGTTGGCGCAGGATAGGATCGAATACAGAAAGTGGCTGAAGGAACCCGACGCCTAACGGCAGCAGGGAAAGTGAAAGACGAAGAAGAAAATTCGGTTAAATACCACACTTGGTATTTTAAGGTGACACCAGGATTCTTAAGAAATCCTTCATCCTAGATTACCCTTTCCATGAAATACTTTTCGAAAAGTATTATCTGAAGAATGGGTCCTGGCCGCGCCATGGCTGACTGGTTAAACCGCTTGGTTCTCACCTAGGCGGCCCGGGTTCGATCCCAGGCGACCGCAAAGTGAGGTTTGTGGTGGAAAACATGGCGCTGGGGTGGGTTTCCTCCGAGTCCACCGGTTTCCCCCGCCATCATTTCACCAATTGTTCCATTATTCATTAATCCCAGGCGTTGGGCCGACCCCCGAACGCTGATCTCATCTATCAGGTCAATATGCTTCGACTCTCTCTCTCTCTCTCTCTCTCTCTCTCTCTCTCTCTCTCTCTCTCTCTCTCTCTCTCTCTCTCTGAGGAAACCCAAGCGACTGCAACACCAGTATTGGTGAGGAAGTGGGACATAAAAAAAGAGATCCTTAATAATAATTTTGATAGTGTTTTGTCTTTGTTTATAGTTGTGTTATATCCAGTATTTCATTTTTGGTTATAACATTTTATAAATATCCTGATGATGGGAGATGAGAGATGCACACTCCCGAAACGTTGATATCTAATCATCCTTTAACCTGGCTGGCTGGCTGCCCGAGAAGAAAGTGAGAGATCCTTTGATTTGGAATAAAATTCCATATATTTGAGGTATATTCATGACGTATATCTTAAATTTTCTGTGAATTTCCTCTTCATGTATTTTCCATATCGGCTAATCCTACGAGAATAGAAAATTTCCCTACTAAAAAGTATTCGTAAATCGTCTTAAGCACACAATTTCTGCCAAATATACATTTTGTAGAGTGAACAATTTCTATGATACAGCAGACCTAACTTCTTTTGCTTTTACCTGCAAGAAAATTAGCAATGAAAAAATTTCTGTAAATGTACTAATTATCTTATTAGCAATAAGAAATTAGGATAGTTTGTACAACAAAGGATATAGTCATATGAATGTAACATGTCAATTTTTTGTTAATACATTTTTAAAATAATATAAACGACATTTTTTTCAGTAGGTTCAATTTTAAGTTTATACAACAGAGAAAATTCATTATTGGTTGTATTTCAGTAGTAGACTCCCAATTAGTTTCTCCTGGTACATCTCTGTACCACCGTAGAGATTTGGTGATTTTTTTCCTTTAATGCTGTTTATGAACACCGGACTATACTCACTTAAAATAAACACTTATTACTGAGATTTAGAAAATCTTTTCCTAATTACTTATTATAGTTTTTATAAATTAATTTGATTCGTAATACAGAAATTGTCTAAATCACTAAATCACCTATTCATGACAGTGAGTGCCTAGATTCAAATTTCGCCAGCACGGCCCTTGCGTATTTGGGTTCATTTCAGATTTTTCTCAGTTCTCGTAACCAGTAAATGCCATGGAGGCATCTTACTCAAGCCTGGAGCATTTCTACCCAAATTTCCTTTCTCAGTTATATCATTTCATTTTATATGCCACCAGAGTCCGCCGCTGGCGTTGCCATTTGTAGTCACAAAGGATGTTAAACATGTCCAAAAAGGTCTGATTTGTTACATTACGCTTTCTTTGCCAACTACTGTGTGTTTTCATACAAACTGTTCTTATAAAAGTTTATTTTTGTATCTTCCTCGCGTTATTTAACATAAACTTCAGTAGAGTATTTTGTAACATTTTTCTTTGAGCTTAAAAAGAGCACGAGTAATCCGAATTTAAGTCAGATTTTTAATGAATATGACTAAATGTTGGCCTTCAGTTCTAAATTCTTACCAATGATGCTTGAGAAACAAATGAATAGATCGGACTTATAAACGATGCTGAAACATTCCGTCTAATAATAACAGATATCTCTAAAACTGATATCTTTTAAAAAGGTATAAGTGTTTCTGCCACTGATGATTTACCTATTACTCAAAATTACAAAATTAATACAAACTTTTATGTACGATAATGAAATGCAGTTCACTGAGAAAAGACTTGAAATCCATTCAAGTCTGACGTCTACAATATTATCAGGATTGTCTAAAAACAAACGAAATTTAGCTTTAATTTTTCTGCTCTGTAACATGGTAACCCTATTTTATTACTTGAAGTGTGCGACCGACAGCGATCTCTACGCCGCCTGCAATGCAAACATTACAACCGTCCACCTTCAAATGTATTTATTAGATTGCTCATATTTTGTAACGAAAACGTAAATAAACACTAATCTGGATAAACAATGAACACAGATATGTGAGCCAGTATTTTCTTTACTGTGTATTAGTAAAGGTGTCATCTACTACACCTGAAGTGATAGAACTTCAACTCATGGAACTGCTTCGACGTATTTGTAAAGAAATAGAAAACCTAGATCTGTCTGCAAGCAGTACTAATACTTTGCTTTTTCTATATTTTGAATCATTATTAAATTAAAAGTAATTTAAATGGAAGAAATCCACTCTCAAGGATTTGTTTACTTAGTTGAATCAAAATTCAATTTTACAAGGTTTTAATGTAATTATTATGTGTTTCAAATGGGAAGAGTTCTCGCCTGTAGCGAATCAGATGCGTTAGAGCCTTCACCGTTGCCACCTCGTTATCCTCATTCTTTTTATATTTCCTCTCTCTCGCACAATTGCGAGTGTTCGTTCGTGGCGCTAGACGTAAGGGAACGAAAACTGAATTTTCCAAAGTTTTATAATAATTCAGTTTTTGAAATCAGAATTGCAACATGAATATTCGTACGTTACGCAAATATTTTAAATATTTAGTTTGATATTATAGTTTATGAATTACTTATTTTTATATTCCAACTAGAATACCAGCCGTGCATCCGTATAGCTCTGAATGTTACTTACGTTAAGAGATAATTCGTCATTGTCATTGTCTTCAACGTCTGAGTACTGGAAATTTATGATGATAGGTTGCAAAATCTCGTTACGTGCTAATTCTTTCCAAAAGTCGTCTTCTTGTAGTTTATCTGTTGTTTCACGCAGTTATCCCAGTCTTGTTGTGTTCCTTGTCAATTTCTTCGTGAATAAGTCGTCCAACGTTAGTCGGTTTTAAAATATTATTTCTGTTTGCAACATAATTTGAGTCCATTTAACTCTATTGGTTTGTTCTAGCAGTAGTAAGGGGGTGGGAGGTGGATCATGTCTCATTGGTCCAGCTGATACACTTTTTCATGAAAGAGTAGCTGAATAACGCTGCTTTGAACTCTAAACAAAGATACGTGGCCAGACACGTTCTGTCAGACTAGCAAGAAGTGTATCGTTTCCTCTCATCGAATTTAACAAACATTTTTGCTTATTCAGAGTACATATTTCTTTTATCACGTCTTGTCAAATGTTTACGTTTCAGTTCTGAGTATTTTCAAATACACGTTCACGCATATATGCCAACCAATAATGATATTCATTACAGTGCTTACGTTGCAATGCATTGTTATAATATAATGCTATCTACTTTATTTATTTGTATTAGGAAAGCTATTTGAGCTAAAAGTATGGGGTTTTTACGGTTATGTTAAATACATTACTCTGTCCTTCCTCATGGATCATTTTTTGCAAAATCTGAATTTTTGTCTTAGCGCGAATAGTATTTATTAGAGATTGATTAGATTGGCGCTCGTCACACACCACTTAGTGGGAAGAGAATATGACAACACCGCAGGACTCCGATTGGTTGCTCTCCTAGTAGTGCTCTAGGACAAACACCTTGCAATTTGAAACACATAATTATTTTGTCCTCATTGTGTGCATTATTTGTCAAAAAGTCTTAAATATATGTATGATTAATAATGTGGTATAGAATTAATACATTCATTCATACATTAAAGCACTGTAAGTATTACTTAGTAACCATGCTTTACAATTTTTATGAGTATAGAAAGTCATTAGCCAAGTTCAGTGTTAAAGAAGAAGTAATTAGTAGCTAGGGCAATTAGACGTTTCATAGAGCTCTGAACGAGAAAAACAATAGCTAAGGTACACTGAATTAGAGCTCAATTCGTTCAGAAAGCTGAATATTAAAGCCGCAACTATACCAGTTCTGTAAATTGTAAGATTAAACGCTTTTACAGAATTTGCCAAGTCACAGAGAAAAATTGTGCTGTAGAGGCCAATAGAAAGTTGAAATATGGCAACGTAAGTAGGAATTTTGGTAGGATGCTCGTGAAATGGGTGTAACTTACATTAAGATAATATAGTGCTATCCATATAAATCTGGAGAGAGATATTTCCTCTTTAGTAGCATACAAATGCAGCAGGTATCGCAATTATTAACACTTAAATACTGCCAATGTTTGGGATACTTTTGTGGAGATCTAATACAACAGAGTCACGATGTGTATATGGAAGAACGGCTAAGTAACTCGAATAAAATCTATTTAAAACGCTTGAATATTGTGTAATGACAAACACTTGCAATAAATCCTGACAGCGGTTCCCAGTCGTCATCTCGATCTGCTTTTATTTTTTATTTGTTTACATTGAGGTATCGTACAATGAATGGCGTTTGCTGAGCAAAGAAGAGCGAAGATGGAAACTTCCTTTTATCTGAACTCTGCATCAGTCCCTTTTCTCGTTTATATTTTCGAAACGATGCCTTTAAAACAGTAACTACAATAAACTAAGAAAGCACATATATAACATTCGTAACAATTTTATACCTCTACCGAATTAAATGTCTATATATCTCTACTACTCTCTCAAAAGATTCCGTCGACAAACAAAAACACCCTGACAGTAAACCTTCAGAAACGGAGTACTAGTTTTATTACATCTAAGTATGAAAAAAACACTGAAGTTCTTATACACAAAGGACTTTTTTGGAAATGGTTACTCTAATGAAGAAGGTTGATGTTAATTTTGTTTTTTTACGAAAGCTATATTTCTCTTATAGTTAACTCTTGTTTATCTCTAATTTACTGCACCCAGTAATAAAGTACTTGATCACTTGGCAATTTAACGATGTGCTTTCACAATAGTTTTATAATAAACAAACTTAATATATATTAATCGCATATTTAGCCTATTTTTTCGAATTTAGAAAATGAGGAAACCAAGAGATGACGTGTTAAAACTTGAATTTTATTTTTCAAGTAAGAATGTTTGCAAAATTAGTCAGAAAACTGGGTGTACCAATTCTGGGAGAAAAATAATCAGTTTTAGCATGTGTTTTACTATTTTTGAAGCATATTTTAATATTAACGTACAAAGTAATTAGATGAAATTTGGGTGGAGTCGTGTGTTTTTGGACATACAGAACGATGAGCTCCAATCTATTGTTTGGTCTTCGTTGTTCTTCATCTTCATTACACAAGTGCTGACAAAGGGATTTCTTGTAATATCAAATAATAATAAATAATATATAGAAGCAGATGCAAAAATTCTGCATTTCTCCAATTTTAATTTTATTCATATAACAAAACTGTTTTTTCCCTTGTACCATTGAATAAATATATTTTATTCAACATTGTACTATCTCTTCGACTTCTTTGTTAACAATTTTAAAGTCGGAAATTAATTGTTCTTTCACACTAGCCGTGTGTAGGACGTAATATTAAAGGGTAGAGGCAGACTGAAAAATTCAATGACAGCCGGGATTTGAACCACGGATCTTCTGGTTTCCGTCCAGCTGCTCTAACCATTGAGCTACTATGGTCAACGTGCCAACATGACATTAAATTCTCCAACTGACTCGTGTTTTCCCCGGTAAACCACTTAGGAGTTCTCATAAACGACTTACTATACTGTAAGTACTTTAAGGCCCGGGCTTTATAGTGCGTACCACTATTAGGTACAATTAATGGAAATTAATTGTCCTTTCACACTAGCCGTGTGTAGGACGCACTATGAAAGGGTAGAGCCAGACTGAAAAATTCAGTCTGCCTGGGCCTTAAAGTACTTACAGCATAGTAAGTCGCCATTAAGGTAGTTGTCTCATGCGTTTATGAGAACTTCTAGTTGTTTACCGGGAGAAACACGAGCCAGTTGGAGAATTTAATGCCATGTCGGCATGTTGGCCATAGTAGCTCACTGGTTAGAGTGGCTGGACGAAAACGAGAAGATCCGTGATTCAAATCCTGGCTATAGCATTGAATTTTTCAGTCTGGCTCTACCCTTTCATAGTGCGTCCTACACACCCCTAGTGTGAAAGAACAATTAATTTCCATTAATTGTACCTAATAGTGGTCCGAACTAAAAAGCCCGGGCCTTAAAGTAATTATAGCCTAGTAAGTCACCATTAAGGTAGTTGTCTCATGTGTTTATGAGAACTCCTAAGTGGTTTACCCGGAAAAAACACGAGTCAGTTGGAGAATTTAAAGCCATGTCGGCACGTTGGCCATATTAGCTCAATGGTTAGAGTGGCTGGGTGGAAACCAGAAGATCCGTGGCTCAAATCCGGGCTATAGCATTGAATTTTTCAGTCTGGCTCTATTGTTTCATAGTGCGTCCTACACACGGCTAGAGTGAAAGAACAATTCATTTCCATTATTTGTACCTAATAGTGGTTAACTATAAAACCCGGGCCTTAACGTACTTACAGCATAGTAAGTCGCCATTAAGATAGTTGTCTCATGTGTTTATGAGAACTCCTAGTGGTTTACTGGGGAAAATACTAGTCAGTTCGAGAATTTAATGTCATGTCGGCAAGTTGGCCATAGTAGCTCAATGGTTAGAGCGGCTGGTTGGAAACCAGAAGATCCGTGGTTCAAATCCCGGCTATAGCATTGAATTTTTCAGTCTGGATCTACCCTTTCAGAGTGCGTGCTACATGAGGCTAATGTGAAAGAACAATTAATTTCCATTAATTGACCTAATAGTGGTCAGAACTATAAAGCCCGGGCCTTAAAATACTTACAGCATAGTAAGTCGCCATTAAGGTAGTCTCATGTGTTTATGAGAACTCCTAGTGGTTTACTGGGGAAAATACTAGTCAGTTCGAGAATTTAATGTCATGTCGGCAAGTTGGCCATAGTAGCTCAATGGTTAGAGCGGCTGGTTGGAAACCAGAAGATCCGTGGTTCAAATCCCGGCTATAGCATTGAATTTTTCAGTCTGGATCTACCCTTTCAGAGTGCGTGCTACATGAGGCTAATGTGAAAGAACAATTAATTTCCATTAATTGACCTAATAGTGGTCAGAACTATAAAGCCCGGGCCTTAAAATACTTACAGCATAGTAAGTCGCCATTAAGGTAGTCTCATGTGTTTATGAGAACTCCTAGTGGTTTACTGGGGAAAATACTAGTCAGTTGGAGAATTTAATGGCACGTCGACATGTTGGCCATAGTAGCTTAATGGTTAGAGCGGCTGGATGAAAACCAGAAGATCCGTGGTTCAAATCCCGGCTATGGCATTGAATTTTTCAGTCTGGCTCTATCCTTTCAATTTTAAAGTCGATTAGGGTTAGTTTAAAGGTTTTTATAGTTTAATATGCAACAAAAGTCATCTCAACCAATTTAAACAGTACTTTCATTGCTTCAATGGAAAAAAAAGCATAAAACAAGAAATTATTAGAAACCAAGAAATTTATGTTAATTTCCTTCATCCTTAAAAGACAAAATCAGTTAACTCTTTGGTCTATGGGCAGTTGCTTCCCTTGGCAATCTTTTCGCATATTTCAATCAAACATCGTCCCTTGTGAACTATCGGGTTAAATGGCGTTAAACCATAAAAATAAAAAATTCCAATCTCTGCATTTGGTAAAATATTTTCTGATTCTGTCTAACCCACCATTCAAATAATGTGCCATTACATTAATCGATACAGCGCCTCTACTAATATAAACATTTCTATTGTAAGAGACAAAAACGGAGAGTATTAAGATGCACTCCATTGAGTGTTACATCTGGTACTTAAGCTGAAGTTTTAATTGCAGTTGTTTAAACATTTTTAATGTCGTGATTCAAACATTGCTGCCACCTCTGACAAAGTTATTGTGCAAGTTCTTCCATTAAACAAGAACTAGGTTTGAAAGGAGGTCAATGCCAGCAGTAAGACTGCGCTATCTATGCTAATGACCAATGCAGTGCAACTTTAAAAATGCATACAATTGCACATTGCGACGACTCGTATAGTGGGAATTGCGCGGCAGTCATTACACGGATGGAAAGAAATGTCTTTGTCTCCCTTCATGTTCCGCCTCTGGCGACGCTCGAATGGGAAAAAAAGGGCAACTGACAGCGACGTTCTTGGTGGCGACCTGTTGCTGACATGTCAGCAGGGTATCATTGCCATCCTCTTTCCTAATGAGATGAGCTCTTTGCGATTTTTGTGACATGACGACGATAAAACCAGGACCTGCCGGCAGCAAAGTGGATGCAGGGTAGTTCTGTGCAGACCAACCTGGAAACATATCGACCACTCTTCAACTCGAAGTCAGTGGCAAGCAATATAAAGCAATGACGCATGATTTTCTGCCTTAAAACAGGTACTTCACTCATCTAGTCCATACTTTCTCATATTTTCGTTGCGGCTAATCTTCGTTTACAAGAAAATCTAAACATTGGATTGTCAAAGAATGAGAACGCCTCTTAGATATTCTCCTTTCTTTTCATCCATAATTCCTCTAATGGTTTTAGAAAAGGACGATACTGTACAGATCCTACCTTTACAGTTAAGCAGATAATAGAAAAAAGAAGAGAATTTAATCTGGAAACACATATAGCCTTTATTGATTATGAAAAGGCGTTTGATCATGTAAATAGGAAAAAATTGTGGGAAATCATTACTCGAAGAGGCTACCCAAATCATCTCATTAAAGTTCTAAAATCTATATATAAGGATACAACAATCAGCATACATATTGGAAATGTAATGTATAGTAAATGGATACATACAAATCAAGGTGTAAGACAGGGTTGCAGTTTGTCTCCTATTTTATTCATAATTTATAAAGATGATCTGATTAGAGAGTGGATGTTTAAGATTAACGGAGGCATTCATCTTCCAACAAATTTTACTCTTAATACGATTCTATTTGCGGATGACCAAATAATTATAAGTAAAACTGAAGACGAGCTGCAAAGAGCAGTATATATTTTACAGAAGTTATGTAAGAATTATAGTCTCAAAATTGCCACAAATAAAACAAAAACAATGGCGTTTCGAGATAGTAATTGATGATATTATCTTAGAGCAAGTTACGGGTTTTAAATATTTGGGAACATATGTCAGTTATAAATATGAAAATGATTTTAAAAATAAATTACCAATGTTTCAACAAATATGCGGCATAATAAATAGAAGCGTAAAAACTAAAACCAGAAAAGAAACACGGATGAAAATTTTATAAAGTAATGGCTGTGCCTGCTTTTCTTTTTGGTTCTGAAACATGGACATTAACAAAAGCAGACAAAAACAAGATACAGGCTGCCGAAATGAGATTTTTAAGAGCAGTAAAGGGATTTACTCTTTTAGATAAAATTCCAAATGAAAAAATAAGAGAATATTTAGAAATAAGTTCTTTAGAAGAAAAAATAATAATTTATATAAATGAATGGAGAGAGTATATTGAGAGAATGCCGAGAGATAGGATCCCAAGAAGAGTTATAAACTATAAACCTACAGGAAAGAGGCATCCGGGAAGAACACGAAAACGATGGTCAGACATGTTTTAAGCCGGAACAGACAGCATTGCCTAGCCCTTGGAGTGAAGAAGAATAAGAATAAGAAGAATAAGAAGAATAAG
>CM060953.1:45327744-45397515 GCA_030765055.1 Mantis religiosa
AAGAAAAAGAAAGAAGAAGAAGAAGAAGAAGAAGAAAAGAAGAAGAAGAAGAAGAAGAAGAAGAAGAAGAAGAAGAAGAAGAAGAAGAAGATAGAAGAAGAAAGAAGAAGAAGAAGAAGAAGAAAGAAGAGAAGAAGAAAGAAGAAGAAGAAGAAGAAGAAGAAGATAGAAGAAGAAAAGAAGAAGAAGAAGAAAGAAGAAGAAGAAGAAGAAGAAGAAGAAGAGAAGAAGAAGAAGAAGAGAAGAAGAAGAAGAAGAAGAAGAAGAAAGAAGAAGAAGAAGAAGAAGAAGAGAAGAAGAAGAGAAGAAGAAGAAGAAGAAGAAGAAGAAGAAGAAGAAGAAGAAGAAGAAGAGAAGAAGAAGAAGAAGAAGAAAGAAGAAGAAGAAGAAGAAGAAGAAGAGAAGAAGAAGAAGAAGAAGAAGAAGAAGAAAGAAGAAGAAGAAGAAGAAGAAGAAGAAGAAGAAGAAGAAGAAAAGAAGAAGAAGAAGAAGAAGAAGAAGAAGAAGAAGAAGAAGAAGAAAAGAAGAAGAAGAAGAAGAAGAAGAAGAAGAAGAAGAAGAAGAAGAAGAAGAAGAAGAAGAAGAACGAAGAAGAAGAAGAAGAAGAAAGAGAAGAAGAAGAAGAAGAAGAAGAAGCAGAAGAAGAAGAAGAGAAGAAGAAGAAGAAGAAGAGAAGAAGAAGAAGAAGAAGAAGAAGAGAAGAAGAAGAAGAAGAAGAAGAAGAAGAAGAAGAAGAAGAGAAGAAGAAGAGAAGAAGAAGAAGAAGAAGAAGAAGAAGAAGAAGAAGAAGAAGAAGAAGAAGAAGAAGAAGAAGAGAAGAAGAAGAAGAAGAAGAAGAAGAAGAAGAAGAAGAAGAAGAAGAAGAAGAAGAAGAAGAAGAAGAAGAAGAAGAAGAAGAAGAAGAAGAAGAAGAAGAAGAAGAAGAAGAAGAAGAAGAAGAAGAAGAAGAAGAAGAAGAAGAAGAAGAAGAAGAAGAAGAAGAAGAAGAAGAAGAAGAAGAAGAAGAAGAAGAAGAAGAAGAAGAAGAAGAAGAAGAAGAAGAAGAATTCCTCTATCACGGCGAGTGTATTGCATTCAACCCAAATATTCAAAATTAATATCGGATGATGAATGAAATGGTTGAAATGATGATCAAGTGAGTCCAGAACAATGGAGATTGGTACCACGAAATCTGTGTCGGTGCTGTAGGAAAAAGGCAATTCATGTGTGTGAGATGCATAAAGGTATGAATATACTAGTGTAGAAATGTGTTATTTTGTACTCACGATTACATTATGTACTGAAATTGAATCTTCCGCCATTTCTCTTTCCATTCCAATTCTCCGCTACGCTAATCCTACGAGGGGCACTACTTCTATGTTAAGCCTTGGCAACCCTGAATATTATAGGTGCCATCTAACGTTTCCAATGAAACGTTTCACATTGTTGACCATAATCTACGTCAGTTATTTTTTTCAATAGAGCGTCATTTGTTTTATTTACATTAACTTGAAAATTGTGTCTTAACAAAAACATGTGAAATTGTTGGTGTAATGATTTATTACGATTATCGACGTGGATTATCAAAACAAAATCTTCCACATTTGATAACGATGCACCATTCTTTTCCACTGTGAAACGCTGGTACAACCAAAATAATCGCGGCCGCCTTTCGCTCAATGATGAAGTTCGTGAAGGTCGTCCGAAATCAGTTGTGCCAGGAAATATTGATGCTGTTCAAAAACTAATAATGTAATATCGTCATGAGACATATTATGAGATTGAGGCAACCCTAGGCATTAGTTCCACCAGCATATAGAAAATATTGCATGATTATTTATCTAGCCGTATTGTTATTTTAAAATAAAATAAAAATAGCATCGTGAGTATCGAAGTGTCGCAAGTACCAAGTACCCATCGCTACATATTAACTTCCAAGTCAAACAAATATCGTAGTACGCTGACGACGTGTTTTTGTTCTGCAAAAACAGACACATAATCAGAGCCTTCAACCCAATCCAGAGACACCTCCGTCTCACATAAGAGTGGTGTAGGCGTTGGCCGATGTCCGTAATCCGGACAAAAGTCACGCCATTCTTCTTACAAAGCGCCACATGCCCGCTGACTGCCCCAACTTCTACTTTAGAGGCCGAAGGATAGAGTGGACTAATTCCATCAAGTACCTTGGTGTTCAACTTGATAGAGGCCTAAATTTTCGCGGACACATCAGGGAATTATCGGCACGGGTTCAGGGGGCAATTGCCTCTCTGTACCCAATGCCGGGTTCGCACTCGATGCCAGTCCGCTTAAAGCTACACCTCTTTCGAGCGCTGATAATCCCACTCATGTTGTACGCCTGTGAAATCTGGGGTATGGCTACAGATAGCTGGATAGCATACCTTTAGCGTGCACAGAATACAAGATTCCGATCCATCTACTCTGTGGGTCGTTCTTTCCCCGTGAGGTTGCTTCACGAAGCTTTTCTTCTCCCATACGTGGAGAACGAAATTAGGCGCCGGGCAGCAAAATTCTACGCTCAAATTCCAGCTCACAGAAGCGCCCTGGTTCGGTCTCTAGGAGATTACGACGCTACGAGACGCCGCTTCAGGCATTACTGGGTACCCCGTATGGCATGCGAGCACCCGAGGTAACAAAGAAGTTAATCCAAACAGCAGCATAAGCTGACTTTAAAAAAATCTCCAAATGAGCTGTTTGACTACAAACTTTACCCCACTTTATAGTAAAATAAAACACCAGGGTGTAAACAAAAAATCAGTTTGGTATCCTGTACAAAATAAAGAGGAGCAAAAAGCTACCTCAAAATTGTTCTCAATAAAATAATCCTACCTCATCCTGTAACCATCAAAATTATCAACCTGCGGTCAGACCCAAAACCTGGGTGGGTACGCAGCAAAAACCTTCTGGCTGTTAATAGCCTGTCAGTATCGACTTGGACTTGGAATATCGTGAACTTTATTGGTATACATGCGAAAATTCCTATAGAAACATAATTTCAATTGTACTTAAATATTTTTAAAAATATTGTTGTATTTATAAAATTGATACAATTTCTAAATTATATTATTATTTTAACGTTTCTATACTTCTCTCTGGCTTTCTCTTTTCACAAATTAATTTACTAGTTCATACCTGTAGGAGGTTTTACTCCATTGTTAAATATTTCTTGCTAGTTAATCTGCGCTAAAGCTGACGTGCCTTTGCTTCATTCATTCAGCTGGTAAACGTCATCAATTGGGAAATGACAAACGGCTTACTTCCGGGGAATAACGAAGGTGGAGCTTCATTCATAATGTCAGCTTTATTCTTTGCAGTATTCGATGCTTTCACAACGTTGAGTATGTGCAAGGATAAATTGCTGTTTGTATCAATGCTATTGGTTCAATACAGCATTAACTACAACGTAGCAATTTACTTCTAGGTTATAATTACTTGTATTGATTGCAAAATGCAATTTAACTGTGCTCAACTCACTCAGAAATAACTAAGACCGCAGTTCAATCCAATGAATACAAATCCGAACCAGCACATGTTTACGTTGTGGAAATTGTACTTTGTGACAAAAAAAGAATTAGATTTAAAAATAATATAAATATTTTAAAATTTTCAAGCTATGAAAGAAAAGCCGACAAAACACTGTATCTTGAGGAATTGTTAATTTTAAACAATAAAATTAAATGTTATACAATTACAAAATAGGTATTAGACCACTTCAGTTTAGTGTGACACATGACGTGGTTCAGTTTACTATAAGAAATAAAAGTTCAACTCAGCAAATACATTATACTTCTATATAATTAAAGTTTAACAGGAGAGGATGTTTAGGATATAGACTTAACTTTTATAGTAATCTCTAATTATTATTAACGCCTTCAATTTCCTTTGGTATCAGTTTAACATCTTTGAAGTGTAAAAAGGATTTCGAAAACATTAGTTTCTTTTGCAAAAGTGTATCCACCCCTTAAAGTATAAACTACAGGCCAAGGAAAATGTATTGTGTCTTTAATATGTTTGTGGTCATAAAATAAAAGTTTTTTAAACCAAAGAATGCAATAAAACCCATAATTTTCTATGTCGTTAAATAATAAATGGCATTATATGTAATGAAATAAATTAAACCCAAAATTAAAATTTTTAAAATTCGTATTTTGTTGGAAATTAAATTGTTCATACCAGCCGTGTGTGGGCTAATAGACCTAATAATGTTTGGACTATAAAGCCCGGGCCTTAAAGTACTTACACCATTAAGGAGTTGTCCCATGTGTACATGAGAACTTCCTAGTGGTTTACCGGGATAATGTGAGTCAGAGAATTAATATCATACTGGCATGTTGGCCATGGTAGCTCAATGGTTAGAGCAACCGCACAGACACCGGAAGAACCATGTTCAAATACCGGCTTTGCCATTAAATTTTTAAGTCTGACTCAACCTTTCCAGAATCGTATTTTGATGTCTATTTTTATTTTTCTGAAGCGTATTAAAACGAAATTTTGAGATTTAAGACAACTGTCACATAGCAAGCTGTGTAGGCATAATGTTCGAAAATGTATTTCGTTTACATGAGTAATTAAGTTGCACAGTTTTGTGGCTAGAATTATGTGTTTATGTGTACGTATATAAACCAGTTAAATATAAGTATGCTTTAATTTTTATTAATGTGCTCTAAAAATAAGTTTTATTGCTCACTTTTTAAACACTAAACGACGTAAACTAAGGAGTAGAGAGAAAGGGCATAGAATAACGGGTAGTAGAGAGTGACAGTTGAGGGAGAGAAAAGGTAGTGTAGAGACGGAACGAGAAAGAATGTCGTAGTAAAGGAATGGGGAAGATAGATGTGGGAGAGGATGTAAGGGAGAGAAACATGACGAGAGAGACAAAGGGTAGTTGGGATAAAGCAAACGAGAAGGAGACACCTTGGGGATGTAGGAGAGGTAGAGGGGGAGAGTGTAAGGCTGCAGGAAGGAAAGGAAATGTGATAAAGGAGAGTTGCAGAGGTAGAGAAGCTATCATAGATTAGAGGAAGATAGAGACAGAGGAAAAAAGCTACTTATTTTCTAATCAAAGAATACATGAGTGATCTAAATGGGTAACCTGCAGTTGTAAAAGTACTAATTGTTTTACACTATTGCCCCAAAAATACGTATTTTATATATAGTAAATTCTTATTTCATTACAAAAATATATTTAATTCCTTAAATATATTTCAAAAGGTGCAGTATAATTTTCTTGTTGTTTGCATAAAACTTGTATTTTTGGTGAGTAAACGTATATATAGAAATGTAAAAATTGCTTTTAAAATTACATAGGTATTTAAATATAATGTTGTCAAGGGCTCTAGACTTTATTTAACTGTGCTATTTAAACAAAACATTGAATCCTTTTGCTCATTGTTTTCACTACCCATCTTTTAACATCGATATACCAGAAAGCAACCCATGACATACTATTCCATAAAATACTTCAAACTTTAAGAATTATTTGTAAAATGTGTGTCTAGGGCGGATATTGGGCAATTTTAAGAGTTTTATCAAGTCGTAATAATCATTAAAACAGTGTATTTGAACATCAAGGGTATTTTCCTTTATGTTTAATCTTCTGATAAAAGGGTACATCCCAAAAACTGAACATCATTATTGTATAATTTGACGTGCTGATTTTTCACTCATAACAATCTTTTTTTACCTTACGAAGCCAAATTAGAACCAAATCAAGAGCTCCTCAATTTCCAAATGAAGCAAAGTTTAACAAAAGGGCTTTCTTCTCCCTTGCCTGCATCTCCGACCTTCAGTGACACAGCGGTGTCTTGAGGTTACTCTAACCTAGCAGGCGCTGTAGTTTACAGCAGGACCGATGCAACCGTATATAGCACAAAAAGGTTGTCCCCTCCCCCCCACAAACTGAGGTTGCAGACTAAGAATGCACAGAATGAAGTGGTTTTAAAAGTATAATCCTTGATCCAGAGTTCATATTTTGAGCAACGTTGTTGTAATAATGAAGCTCCTGTTTCCAGATCTATAATTTTAGCTGAAATTTTAACCTTATGTTGTTTCAATATGTGTCAATTTTTATCAAGCCACATGTACTTGCACTCACGTCGTTGCTCTCCTAGGTGAATCTGTATACACTTTGTGCTTTTTTTATTTATATGTTATCAGTGTTAATATTAGTACATATTTACTACAGTATTTTTATTTACAATGGACAAAAGAGTAACGTAACAGCCCAATGTGGACCTAAGCTTGCCAACCAGACTGCCGACCTCACGCCCATATACGCAAGGCAGAGGTGGACAATCTTCCAACCAATACGAGGAGATGTGGCCCGCATCACAGCACCCCAGACGGAAAGTTGACTTTCTAGACCAGGGTCGCCGCCTAGCTTAGCTCCTCAATTTCCTCACGATGTTGACTGGGCTCCGGTCTTTTTCCGGAATTTAAAATCCGCATCCCGCAGGGATGCGATCGATCTTGGCGCATTCCAGATTTTTGGAACCAAAGCACAATGTTCCAGCCCATTACGCCACGTCATAGGACGGACAAAAGACTGAAGGTCATAAATATATTTGTTAGAGCATAAAACAAATTCAGCTACATCTTTATTTATTGTTTACAAATGTATATTATGACAAGAATTAGTTATAAATTAACACTTCAATTTCCCCACGTTGTTTCTAGTTAGTCATGTTCTAGCCAATCTTGCACAATATTTGCCAATTTGGAATCTGTTTTATCTTTTCAGCTTAATTCCAACGTTATTATACAACATCTTAAGAAGTTGTGATAATGGTTTGTAAAAATCAACTTTCTCTAATCAAATATTGCCAGAAATATAATATTGGTTTTAGGTGCTTCAAATTGCTCTACTGGATCACTAGAGCTAATTTTTTACCTTGCAGCAGAAAGATATAATTTTAAGAGTTTGTCATAAAATATTTAAAACTACCTCGTCCAGAATTAAAGATTACCATAAATGCAAAACCAAGTACATTTCATATTTGCATTTCCGAAGTGTTCTTTCAAGGTCCCTTAATTCAAGACGCTACGCAGCAATTAACTTCAAAGCTAAGGTACAAGTTACGTACAAACTCCTAACGTACGCTAACTTACACACTATGCTCATTAGACAGATTCTAAATAATCACTATTTTACACAGATACATCACTTTAGAACTGCTATGTAGAAAGTACAGTAAATTACGTAGAAAATGAAGTTAGTTGCAGTAAGTATTTAACAAATATAACAATTATTAACACAGAAAACTACTGTTAATGATCGTGTAAACTGCAAGTGCTTTTTACCTAATTTTATTTTGACCCAGTTTGCTACCGAACATAGGAAATTTAAAACTTACTTGCGAATATTCCATATAGGCTCTGATGGATGGCTCTCTAAATGTGAACGTGTTGATATATATATTGTAATTTTACGTCCTCCAACGTTAAGATATATCGGACGGTGAATGAAATGGGTGAAATGATGCTCAAATGTGTCCAGGGTCCATGGAGCTTAGAGCTACCCGATATTTCAAAATTTATTATGCGGTGTTTATTTTATAAAATAAATATCTTTTCCCAAGTCATTAAATATATCGGAACACATAATTGTTTTAATGATTTAACTTAAGGATTTATTTCATGGTTAAATGACCAAAAATGATCTGCTACGGCCGATTTATCGGTTTGTTTATAAATAAGGATACTAAAATATTCTTTCCTTCTGGTTTACAAATTACGTTTCATCTTACCAATGTAAACCTGATCACAATCTAAACAATTATACCAGATTCTCTTATTATTAGGAATTTAATCATTTTAGAGAAATGTAGCAAGTTTTAATACTATATTTATTCTGAGGAACTAAAATTATACCAAACACTTTAAAAATCTTTTGAAATTGTTTATTAACCCAAGGATGGTAAGTAAATTTTTTAAAATTATAATCGTCTATTATTTTTAAGGGTAGAAATATCATTAACAGTTTTTTTTATATTTGACTTTGAAGCTGACATTGCATACATGGACATATTAGGAAAACTTGGCCATCTGTAATTCAACTTAAGTTAATAACCAAGCAGGCCATATAGATGATGCAACAAATGCTTAGGTTTACTGAAATCCCAAATTGTGACGTAGGACCAATCATAATTATTACGGTAACTTAGCAACCAAAACAGAAAAAAGAACCAATGATTTTATTCTTAAATTTTTTCTTCTGGTTTGAACACTCGAAGAGGGTAGACGAGTTTTCGGTAAAACACTTCTTGAAACTATTAGAAGTTATTGGAGTTCATCATTTATGAACGTTTAGTAAACGTTTAAAATATACATCGAAGACGCGACGCTACGATAAATAATTTAATTAAAAAAACGTTGCATCATTTATAAATAAAAGGAGAAATTAAAATATAGTAAAGGGCTATATACATCAGCGGAAAAAGTCGCATGTAAAGAAGAAAGTGATGTCGAGAAATATAATTCCAAACGGTATTAATTATTTTATTCCATAGTTGCCCAAAAGTGAAATCCCTTTTGTATCGATACCACACCTGAGAGGTTTCACATCCCATCGCTCGCCGCAGCTGCCAGAGAGAGGATTTATAGAAATCTTCTAGAACTTCATCTTCATGGCCTTAAGACGAAAGGTTCATCGCTTCTACATCAAGGTAAGGTTTGGCTTCTACATGCGTCGCCACAATGAGGGAGCACGAAACTTTTGCGCGTGTGGGGCGTAGACCTCACGAAGGGGCGAATCCAACTTCAGATGTCACCGCATTGTGTGATATAAATTCAACCCACAAGGAGGGGAACCGCTCCAACTTTTTAATCTTCTTTTGTATACAGTCTGTATTAAAACCATTAATTAAAGCCATATAAATAATATATTTACATTCTTTATTAAATTCCTCTTTATTTGGGGGTACATTTATTAGTACATATATGTTTGGTCATTTAATCCTGAAATAAATCCTGAAGTTAAATGTTTAAAACAATTAAATGTTTCGATAGATTTAATGGTTTGGAAAAAGATTTTTATTTTAAAAAATAAACATCGCGTAGTGAATTTTGAAATAACAGCAGTTGATTCTGTTCTTAAGTGTGGCTTTTTTAGATTTTGGCAATACTTATAAAATATAATAAAATACTTACTTCCTTGTCGACGAAGTGTGTTGACTGAGGACGCGAACAAGGTTTAGTGAAATCGATTTCAACTAATTCAACTAATAAGAAAAATTAACATCACTTTCTTAAAATAAGTAAAGTTGTTTGTTAGAAATAGTTATATATGTATAATTACGTCTAGAGCTTATTTCATATTTAAGAAATTTAATCGTAATTTGGGTTATGTTATATTGTATAACATAACATATTGTTATCATCACTGGTAAGCAGAAGTACAATAATAAGCTAGTTATGGTTATAGTTTTCATTTTGATTTCAGAAGCTATGGATGGCAGGCCAGGCTTATCAGCGAGTATTCTGTGTAGAGCAATAAGGTCCATTGTGATAACGCAGCGGGCGTTCCGGTGGGACTTCAGAGATCAACACAACTACGAGCAGTTTTTACAAATAAGACAACTCATGCATGATTGGATTCAATGACATAATGATTGGATCGTCTATAATATAACACACGTGCAGAGAAGATTGGCATAATCTCTTGTAAACTTTGTGCGGTTAATAATGCTAATAAGTACTTCTATATGTACTCCAAGCAAGTCGTCAATATTCAGCAATGCGTCATTCACAAACATTGCCATCAACACAACGCTAGTGGTCTTCACTTTCATCCGCAGAGAATGCAACTGGTGCAGCAGCTGAAGGAAAAAGACAAGGTCTTAAGAGTGTAAGTCTGTAGTGCACTGCTAATCAGGATAATTAGTGATCTTGGTTTAATTAATGCCAGGTTTATTACTGATGATGATATGTGTATAAAGGCGGCCAACTGCAGCGGTTGTCAGCTTCTTTTAAACAATCATGCATGGCAATAGCCTGATATAAACTGTGTATTAAGCCAAACAGCAAACAAATTCTGTTCACTAAATTCTAAAATCTAACTTAGAAAAGAAATTTAAAAAATTTTCTCCGTCGCTTTGTTGTCATCCGCGAGCATTTCTGCAAAGCTGGCCGGCAGCTGCAGAGACCTCCTAAGGTGTGCCAGGTAAAAACACTAGCAGCACGTGTCGGACAGATAACGCTTCGTTGCAGGCTGCCTTCTAAACCGAAAACTATGCGTAAAAAGCAGTGCCCAATGTGCAACCAAGCCAAACTCTCCTCCTCACGACGAGATGAACGACAGGAGGTAACCCAGGGAATTGGAAGTTCTTTCAAAGATCTAATTTTATTGCTGCGGAGAGTGCACCACTCTTCCTGCCAGTAGGTTTGCACAACTCTCCGCAATACAGCTCTAAAATCTTCCGATGTAAACGATATTACTGGGCTCCATGGTAGCCGTCTTAGCTGCTGAATCCATCATTTCATTCCCCGGCAAGCCAACGTGACCAGGAATCCATGCACACACCACGCTAACGCCGGAAGAGTGTAAAATTTGGAGGGCATCCTGCGTCCGGTTTATCACTGACTGGGTATATGAATGAAGATAAATTTAGCTAATGGATTCCTTATAATCCTCAAGTTGTTTCCAAAACCCCAGTGTACTCAAAGGGCGTTGTGATATAAGGAAAAGTGGGGGAAAGGTGAGGTTCAGAAAAGATGAGAATTGTTGGCCCATATCTTTTAGGACGGGCTAATACTTCGGATACCAAACGCTACTCTTTAACGACAAGAGAATTTGCTATTCTTGATACAAATAAGAATGTTTCTGGTACTAAGAAAATGGAGCCACCGCTCACAGGTTGCATCTCAGCATGGAAACCTACAGGAGTTCTTTCCCAGCTACCCATTCCCTGTTTTGGTGACATTCCCTGACTGTCACTGTCTCCCGACTTGACTGCTCCGGATTACCACCTCTGGGGATATCTAACATATAAAATATGTATAAATGAATTGGAGAGACTTGACGAGATGAAGGCAGAAATCTTAGGTGAAATGTCATGCATACCGCTGAGCTCAATGTACGAGTTATGTACAGTTTGGCTGATTTCCTGACACAATGTGTCCAAAAGAACAAGCACTTGAAAGACTTTTCTACAAATAACATTTAATATGCAAATACAAATGAGGTATTGCATGTGAAATGTAAAATATACACATATATTACAAGCAGGCACTTCAATCTTTTCTTAAAACTGGGAAATCGAAAATGCTCAGCTTGCATATATTCCTAAAAATGCAAATATACAAAATTAAATGCTTAAGTTTAACCATTTGAATGTTCCCTTTGCTGCTTGGTAATTCAACATAAATAATTTAATAAGTGAGATAAAGATTTTTCAATGCCACAAAATGGGATTAGTCATCCTAGAAGCTGTAGAATGAGGTTATGTTATCGGGTCAGAATGCATGTTTTTCAATCTCTCAACATAGATAGCGGAAAGGCAGGAATTTTTGTGACATAGGAAATTTCGTGATATCTTTTCTAAGGGATGTCACAGAGAAACTGTTGGTGTTAACGCGCCTGTCGATAGCTTCGGAGCTCTAGGAACAAATATGTCAGCCACCAACAGTGAAAGACGAGTTAACACCAACTGATTTCTCTGTGACATCCCTTCGAAAAATTATCACGAAATTCATTATTTCACGAAAATACCTCCCCTTTACCCTAACCTTTTTGCAGCACAATCCCTGGAATCGAACCCTGTACACTTGTTGCTGTTAATTATCATGTTCATTGAACTCTCCTCCTGCTTCGTTATAAAAAAACGACATTACTCTCGTCAAGAATACATAAGAAACCAACCCCAAGCCTGAACCAGTTTCTCAGATAGCATTCTGGATGGAGGTGTATCACTTCCTTTCACGACCTGGTTCTAGATCCTAGAAACCCACAAATCTTCCACTGGTGGGTGAAAGTAACACAATAAAATCCTTGAATGGGAACTTACATAGCAACCTAAATTCCATTCTGGATATAGGAATGACAGCACCTACTTTCCCTCGACCTCGGTGGGAATCGAACTCCAGAAAACTACCGCTCCTCCAGCATGATAGACGCAGGAATGTCCTTAAACTTCTCGCACATGGCTTTGCTGGGAATCGAACCCTGGATATTTGTTCCTGTTACAGCATGCTGAATGAAGGAATGGCATCACTGCCTCTGACAATCGATTTCCGATATAAATTCATTACCGGCTGCTGGCTGCCTGACATTCGGCTCCCGACCCCACGCTCGTCTTACATGCGTTCTTTACTCCGCAGATCGCAGCCTTCCAATCACAACCTGTCAGGATAAGGAACGTAACTATGCGCTTCCAGTTCTCCCTCCTGAATATCATTGCATACCACGTGTCAGAGATCGCCACATGATATACTTTTGCTGATATTTCCCACAAAAAATGGAATGCAAATCAGCTAATATAATAAGAGATTTTCCTTCATAAGCCCTTCATTAATTTGTATAAACAATAAAAAATTTATTGTAAACAATAAAACAAAGCATAGCTTACAAAATACCAGAATCGAGAAGAAATAATGCATTAGTTAAATGAAAATTGACGAGTTAATATGAAAATGTACCAGGCAAGACAAGTTTAAAAGGTACTGAAACAGTGTTGTTTGGTTAATAATTTGTAATTTGTAATTTATTTATCATCTTTCCTTTTACGTCATCAAATGGAAATACAAAATAAACATTAGAATTATAAAATTCATACTGGAAAATCCCATATATTCCTAAATCCTGAAAAGCTCTTCAAATTGCTTGTCATTGACTAATAATAAAGTCCCCATACATCTAACCCTAGGTTTTTGTATATTGGAGGCCTTCTACTGCTTTTTACATATTTTATCATTTCACCTATAATCTACATTTTTCTCTTAATTGTTCTTAGCCATCTCTCCGTCACTTCCCCTAAATAATTCCCTATATTTCTCCTGTTCTTTTCCGCTTTTACTGACAGAATTTGTCTAATAATTTTCCCAAATTGTCCCGTTTACGTAGCCAGGTCTCTCTCTCCATATCTGTTTGACTACAATATAATATACAATGGAAATCTACATTCTGCTCTCCACACAATGGACATTTGTCTAGCTCCCTATCTTGACCTATACCTTTCAAGTTTCTCACTCCTGTTCTCCCCCAAGCAAAACCTTCCCGCCCTAACTTATTACATATATATATATATATATATATATATATATATATATATATATATATATATATTTCCCTCCCCCAGGTTGTTTTTATTTCTCTATATAACTTCAGTGAGCTTTTGTCACTTGTATTGGCAAAAATGTCTTGTCTGTCAATATCCTCTAATCTTAACGTCTTTCCAGAAGCCTCTATACCCATACTCTGCATTTATCCAAGAATGATCCATGCTTGTCTGCTTCAACATGTCATTCATTTTGTGTGCCCAAGACTCTCCTCAGTTACTTCTACTTTGAATTTGAAAAAAAAAATTAATAATATTTCCATCTTCCAGTTAGCGATTCTGTATATATTTCATTGCCCTTGACAATATTTTAATTTTAGTAGAATGCCTGCCCTGTTCCAATTGTGCTGCCCCATTAGGTGATGCTATCAGTAATCCCAATATAAATTTATAAAAGGATCTATACACTCAATCAGTCTCTCTCCAAGTTCGGTTAATAAGAAATCACATATCACTGGAGGAGTTAATGATAAGTACAAAAGTCAGGGATGACCAACCATAATTCCATGGGCGAATTAATGGTTGGTCCACCAACGTTAAGTCACATCGGACGGTGAATGAGATGGGTGAAATGATGCTAAAATGTGTCCAGGGTACATGGAGCTTAGAGCTACCCGAAATTTGTCTTTAAGGATAAGGGATAACCCCGGAGAAAGCCTTATCCAGGTAGCTCACAATGACCGAGATTCGAACTCGGGACCTCTTGAACGTGAGGCAGACACGCTAACATCTACGCTACCGAGGCGGGCTAATATTTTGAATGCCTCACCGTTTGCTCAAGATTCTATTTTGACATTAGAAAATCTTCTCTTTTCTAATGTTAAAAATACTACATTTATTTGTTTATTCATAGATCTATTTTGAACTTCACAGTATGAGATTCATAAGTATTATCCATTCTTGCAAAAGGAAATAATGTAAATCATAAATCACCCAAGAACTTTCGCTAAATTTAAGGAGCATTATGGATCTCTCACGTATCATAATGTAACTGAGTTTTTAAAAAAATTCATTTATTATTATCTTTCAAAAATTTTGAGCTTTCTCTAAGATGCGTGTTCAAATTGGGCTCCACATTGATATATCTGTGAGCAAACTTTTAATGCCACAAATATTATAAATATTACTACGTTCAAATATTACATCTGTACACTCTGTTAATATATCTTTTCTGAGCACATCAAAAGTTACTACTATTATTGAGAAAACGCTAAATGACAAACTGTTCAAAAGTCATATTAGCATTAGAACTCTTAACACTTCTTAGAAATTTATTAAATAGTTTAATAAGAATGTTTTTATTATATTTGTTTTATGATAATTTTGAAAAATAAAAAATATCCAATTTTTTTTCAAAACACGAGAATAATAACAATAACTCATTACTTTTAAGACCGTTTTGTACCTCTTCCTAAAGCTACATTTGCCTAAATACTTCACTAATACTCACTTAATGCTTTAGATTTAAAATATATATATATATATATATATATATATATATATATATATATATATATATTAGTATACATTTATGTCGTTAGATGGCTTTCAAAATTTTTTCATAAAATTACAGTTCCAAAAACAAACATTTTTAATAAACTCTGGCCTTATCACGACTAATAATTTGAATTGACAGTTTTAAATAACAATTAATAACATTCCATTACAAATATTTTGGTAACTTTTAATATGAAATACATACCGCATTTTTGAGGAGTCAGAGTATAAAGATTACTAAAGAGCATAAAACAACTTGCTGAGAAATACACATGAAATCATATAAAAACAAGTATGAAACTAATAGTCTTATACTGCTGTAGCAAATCAACAACAATCGCAGAAATATGTTTCTTTAACAAGCTAGAACATAAATTTGTAGAGGAGTATGGTTTATTAATGTCAAAAATCCACAGGTGTTCATAGTAATAAAAACAAATAGAAATTTCCTGAAAAGGTAGCACATAGGTCTTGTAGTTTGTTTATTAAAAATGAAAACTGAAATTCAATTTTTATAATCTGCATAAACCTATGTTGAATATTGATTAACCATTTTGTAAGTCATCGTGGGTATCAAACATCAGCGCCTATAACATTGTAACAGTGTAAATTTTACCTTGATAGTGCAGATACATAATATATTCAATAAAGCATACAAAGACCAACCAGAGCAGGAAGTAATCTTCGACCCTTTCCACAACTTGGATATGGGTCTGCTAAGAGTTCCAAGTTTTATGAAGTTAAATGGTGCGAATAGGTTGTAACCAACACTCCAAAATAAAAACACAAAAGTCTCAAGGAACTGAACCGCTTCATTTTCTCATGTTAGCGAGTTCTGTTTCCTTATAGTCCTTAAGTACATACTACTAATGTAAGAATACAAATAATGTAGCCAAGTGTCCTGAGTTTCAGTTACAAAATTCAAGAAAATTCAATTCATAAGTCGGTATGACCTCTGAGTTCTTGGTCCTAGAGATACCTTACATCCACTTAAAATCTATTTTAAATCATTTGATTTAATAGGTTATTTGACACATTATTAAGGATACCTATAACTGAAAATTTGAAATCCTGAACTAATAACGTTAGCGTTTTAAGATTTATAGCACATATGTAACTTAGTGTATATGTGATACAGCCCAAATTTTGTCGATTTCACTTTGATAGTTTGGAAAATATGGTCAAATTTATTTACTTTTGGTTACGTCACCTAAAAGATCCCTTGCGACAAAATAACTTGAATTTTGGTCTAATATTTTAACAGCTTTCCAGTACACCCATTTTTTTAATTTGCCCAATTTTTCTCTTTTTCTCAATAACTTTAGGCTCCAGAAACTTTTAAAGCTATTAATATGACCTTTTTGCCCAAAATTTGAATTTTTTGTGTTTTGAAGTAAAGAAAGTGTATTTAAATGCATCTCACAATAAAACCCAGGGCAATTTCTATTCACTGTTTCTCTATGAACGTGTGTAGCAAATTTCATTAGTCTAACACCAAAACTACGACATAAGGAGCATCTAAAATGATGAAAAATACTGAAATTTTCAATAGCGAGAAAACAAGGATAAAGCATTAGAATTCACATCTAACACTATCATTCACGTAACTTCCGAACTAGATTAGAGCATTTAAAATTGACTTGTGGATGCTATCTAAACATTTTTTGGATTCTGGAAGGCTTACATTATTTTATAGACTAAAAAGAGGAAAAAGAATATTCAGGAAATTTCAGACACACACACACACACACATATATATATATATCCTTAAGGAAAACATTTTCCTTTTGAAAGGAAATATCATTTGTTTCAAAATGCTGTGTTACTCTTAGAATGACCAAATGCTCACCATAAAGAGGTGCTCAAAAATATATACATATATTTTAAAATGCATTCTTGGATGCATCATACGTTAACGTGTTAAATCAATTCTATTTGCAGCCATACGCTATATACAAACCATTTATTGTTAAGAATTCGGATACTCTGTTTTCTTAGAAACAAAATAACAATGTTCATAGGTATTGGTGTACATTCTATTTAAATTTCTTCCTGTATTTTGCTAGTCAAGCTGATTTCTTTCAACATAGAACATATCTGGGGTTACTGTGGGTGAAAGCTCAGGTGTTTTAACTCAGAGGAACGTGTAGAATGGTCCTATGGTACTCGAAATTCAAGCAGTGTCTCTGGCAAGGTATGTCATTAGTTGTTCATATCATAGCCACATGATTGCTGAAGCAACTTAGAACAACAATGACCTTAGGCAGTAGAATGTTATGTGTTGATGTCACAACTCTATACTGAATTGAAAAAATTCGACGCGTTACATTTACATGACCTTCTATACTTATTCCTTAACAAATTCTTTAAAAAGCTTATTCTTCTCTCTCTTTTTACATCTTAATAGACACAACTGTATAAATCGGTTTATTTAGAGATACATTTAATTTGTCATTAAAATATTTAAACTGTTGTATTTTAATCAAAATCTTTAACAATCCGTATTGAAAAAAAAGAAAAGAAATCTAGGCTTTTGAAAATTCTTCCATTTAAGAGGTAGTTTGGAATGGGAAGATCTTCTTTAAAATATTTTTGTGGTATCCTCGAAATCTGCTAAATATACACCAAGTTTTGTATTTGACAGACTTTTCGATTTTGAGTTACGCTGTTCAACGTTAAAGTAGTATGTCAAAAAATACTACTTATGGATTTGTACCTCAAAATATGTATTTTCTCGAAATTTCTATACAGAGATTGTGGATGAAACTCAAATCTTTCTCTACTTATACATCGTTGAGAGAAAAAATTATGAATCAGAATGCTACATTGAAATTGGATTAAGTTATAGCTAAGCTGATATCTTTTAACCTTGGAATATGACCCCAGTGTTATGTTTTTCATCTGTCAGAAATGAATCACGTTTAGAATTACTCTCCTAAGATGTGCCATTATCAGTTGAATTGAAGGGTTATCAACGGTAACAATTATCATAAGGATTACATTAGATCATTAGATTTTCATATCTAATGTTGGTAAACGTCTTTAAAATTCTTCATATCCTTTGAAACTCACTCGGAGCGTATAAGAACTCTTGGAGTTCTTAACGAGGAGTTGGAGAAATAAGAAAACTTATTTGAACGTGTCTCAAGTGGTGTTGAAGATAAAATTTGTTCACTGAACTTAATTGAGAGAAAAACCTATCTTTAGCATCATTATAATTTCCTTGGTGTTAATACTGCAAGGTAGATCTGGGTAGAGCACCTTGCAAGTCTTGATCGATCACATTTTACACCTCAACTATCTCACAACCCAATGAACTGCTTGATATACCCTTTTGTAAGCAAGTCTGAATATACACCATTATCTGGTGAGTGACTAATGCTCCTTCAATGACAAATTAAGAACAATAGACACTGCACTAAATACTTTGACAGTCGACAATGATTATGAATGCACTTAACTGAATATAAATGCAATTAGTTCAGACAACAGTACTTTTATCAGTATTCAAAATACATTTTATATAATAAGGTACAATAAAACTAATGTCTATATAAATATATAATAAATTTTCTGCGAAATTTCATAGACATATAAGAACAGTAAAAATAGTCGTTTTGATTATGCTATGCATACAGAAATCTCATCTTATGGAGTTAAAAACCACTGCATACGTTTACAGGTATCTGTGCTTTAGGATGAATAAAGCTTGAAGCCATTAACAAAAAATCAATACTGGAATCTCTGGGATGATCATTAAAAGAAGTGCTCCGAGTCAGAAGTACGGTGGGTTAGAGTCATGAAACCTTTTCCCTCATCCTTAAATTCACCTTGTTGCTGCCACTTGGGATACCATTTCAATTAATGTGTTCCTAATAGCTTAGATTAGTTAATGCAACCGAATTTTAAAAAAAAAAACACTAAAATAAATATTGTACAGAGCATCAAAAAGGCCAAGAGAATATAGGGACGATTTTAAGGAAATATTTGCAATAAAACATGAAGTATTAAGTTAGAATACATATGTTAGAAATTACAAAACAGATCTATATTTGAACTAAAGCATCTGTGACGGTCATATGACAGAGCACTTTTTAAATAATAAAATCGGAAACATAAGTTAATATTCTCTTTCAAAGTATTGTGACTTTGTGGGTTCGTGAAATAAAAAGTCCAATTGCACCACTCAAAAATGTTCTTTATTTCCACCGACTTACAGTTAAACACTTGCCAATTACACAGAATTACGTAATGCACACAATTACGATTCACCAGTTCGTCCGTTACAATTCCACTTTGCTCTCGCAATTACGTACAATCCTCCGATGCATGTACACAGTCTTCTCGTCCGTACACTAGCACTGCACTCTTACGCTGCTCGCCAAGAACTGACTGACTGACTCAATTCACTCACTGCAGCCCTTTTTATAGGAATATCGCAGTTTTCTCGAAGCCTCTAGTTTCCGTGAATCACCGCGAAGGTTCCAGATGGCAGTGGAAGGGGGGAAGAGGCGTCCAGCGACAAGTGACATTTCTCTAATCATCCACTCAGTTAGTGACAGAGACTGATGGGTGGGTGTGGCTTGGCTGCCTCTGGCCCCTTACTCAGTTGTCGTTGGTTGTGCTTTCCGCTAATTGGGTGACAGTATGTTGTCTAATTTCCATGTTCAAAACTACTGAATTAGAATTATTTTCCTTAAACAAAACATTTCTTGGATAGAGTCAACATGAAAAATTCAATGCCATGGCCGGGATTTGAACCACGGATCTACTGGTTTCCGTCCAGTCGCTCTTAACCTTTGAGCTACCATGGCCAACGTGCCTTCCTGACATTAAATTCTCCAGTTGACTCATATATTTCCCAGGTAGACCACTAGGGGCTCTCGCATCCGAGATACACCGTTTGTGGCGACTTACCATTGTAAGTACTTACTGTCCGGCCGCTGTATGTTCGGCTCTGACATTTCTCGAGAGGGGGAAGCAGGCTGTTGCCAGTTCTTTAGCGGGAATTTCAAGCAGAGGAACAATGTGTATTTTAAATATTTCAGTACTTGCATATTACACGAACCAGGAGCCATATTATTATAATAGCGATAATAATAGGACTTACGAACACTAAACATCGGAATTCACGCACGAAAAATATACCGAAAAAAGTTCACCAGCGCAAGCCGCTATTAGGCCACGTGGCTCAAACAAATTGAAGCTGGCAACACGGTGTTGAGTTCGGGAGCCACGCCTACCAGCGACAACGCTGATTGGCGCTAGCAGACAGTTTTAGCTTCCTGACCACGACACCGGATGTACAGACTCCCAGTATCACCAACAGAAGCAGTTGGTGTGCGTGAAAGGTGTGAACGAAATATTTGAATAGAGTGATGTTGTAAAGAATATCTTGCATGATAATGAAATTAAAAGTTGTATTTCAATGTTTTGAAGCTAATATAGTCTTATACTCTCATTATAAAGATAATTCTGACGATATGTTTTCAATTACTCATTATTATATGTTGGTACTAGTAACCTTCCCCCTCCACCTCCTGCAGCCACTAAATGTCAGAGCCGAACATACAGCGGCCGGACAGTAAGTCCCAGGCTTCATCATTTAACTCATATTATTTTAGTTAATTGATGGAAATTAATCATTTCTCCACACTAGCCGTATATAGGCTAAGATATTTGATGGATAGAGTCAACATGAAAAATTCAATGCCATGGCCGGGATTTGAACCACGGATCTACTGGTTTCCGTCCAGTCGCTCTTAACCTTTGAGCTACCATGGCCAACGTGCCTTCCTGACATAAAATTCTCCAGTTGACTCATATATTTCCCAGGTAGACCACTAGGGTCTCTCGCATCCGAGATACACCGTTTGTGGCGACTTACCATTGTAAGTACTTAAGTCCCAGGCTTCATCATTTAACTCATATTATTTTAGTTAATTGATGGAAATTAATCATTTCTCCACACTAGCCGTATATAGGCTAAGATATTTGATGGATAGAGTCAACATGAAGAATTCAATGCCATGGCCGGGATTTGAACCACGGATCTACTGGTTTCCGTCCAGTCGCTCTTAACCTTTGAGCTACCATGGCCAACGTGCCTTCCTGACATTAAATTCTCCAGTTGACTCATATATTTCCCAGGTAGACCACTAGGGGCTCTCGCATCCGAGATACACCGTTTGTGGCGACTTACCATTGTAAGTACTTAAGTCCCAGGCTTCATCATTTAACTCATATTATTTTAGTTAATTGATGGAAATTAATCATTTCTCCACACTAGCCGTATATAGGCTAAGATATTTGATGGATAGAGTCAACATGAAGAATTCAATGCCATGGCCGGGATTTGAACCACGTATCTACTGGTTTCCGTCCAGTCGCTCTTAACCTTTGAGCTACCATGGCCAACGTGCCTTCCTGATATTAAATTCTCCAGTTGACTCATATATTTCCCAGGTAGACCACTAGGGGCTCTCGCATCCGAGATACACCGTTTGTGGCGACTTACCATTGTAAGTACTTAAGTCCCAGGCTTCATCATTTAACTCATATTATTTTAGTTAATTGATGGAAATTAATCATTTCTCCACACTAGCCGTATATAGGCTAAGATATTTGATGGATAGAGTCAACATGAAAAATTCAATGCCATGGCCGGGATTTGAACCACGGATCTACTGGTTTCCGTCCAGTCGCTCTTAACCTTTGAGCTACCATGGCCAACGTGCCTTCCTGACATTAAATTCTCCAGTTGACTCATATATTTCCCAGGTAGACCACTAGGGGCTCTCGCATCCGAGATACACCGTTTGTGGCGACTTACCATTGTAAGTACTTAAGTCCCAGGCTTCATCATTTAACTCATATTATTTTAGTTAATTGATGGAAATTAATCATTTCTCCACACTAGCCGTATATAGGCTAAGATATTTGATGGATAGAGTCAACATGAAGAATTCAATGCCATGGCCGGGATTTGAACCACGTATCTACTGGTTTCCGTCCAGTCGCTCTTAACCTTTGAGCTACCATGGCCAACGTGCCTTCCTGATATTAAATTCTCCAGTTGACTCATATATTTCCCAGGTAGACCACTAGGGGCTCTCGCATCCGAGATACACCGTTTGTGGCGACTTACCATTGTAAGTACTTAAGTCCCAGGCTTCATCATTTAACTCATATTATTTTAGTTAATTGATGGAAATTAATCATTTCTCCACACTAGCCGTATATAGGCTAAGATATTTGATGGATATCTTAGCCTATATACGGCTAGTGTGGAGAAATGATTAATTTCCATCAATTAACTAAAATAATATGAGTTAAATGATGAAGCCTGGGACTTAAGTACTTACAATGGTAAGTCGCCACAAACGGTGTATCTCGGATGCGAGAGCCCCTAGTGGTCTACCTGGGAAATATATGAGTCAACTGGAGAATTTAATGTCAGGAAGGCACGTTGGCCATGGTAGCTCAAAGGTTAAGAGCGACTGGACGGAAACCAGTAGATCCGTGGTTCAAATCCCGGCCATGGCATTGAATTTTTCATGTTGACTCTATCCATCAAATATCTTAGCCTATATACGGCTAGTGTGGAGAAATGATTAATTTCCATCAATTAACTAAAATAATATGAGTTAAATGATGAAGCCTGGGACTTAAGTACTTACAATGGTAAGTCGCCACAAACGGTGTATCTCGGATGCGAGAGCCCCTAGTGGTCTACCTGGGAAATATATGAGTCAACTGGAGAATTTAATGTCAGGAAGGCACGTTGGCCATGGTAGCTCAAAGGTTAAGAGCGACTGGACGGAAACCAGTAGATCCGTGGTTCAAATCCCGGCCATGGCATTGAATTCTTCATGTTGACTCTATCCATCAAATATCTTAGCCTATATACGGCTAGTGTGGAGAAATGATTAATTTCCATCAATTAACTAAAATAATATGAGTTAAATGATGAAGCCTGGGACTTAAGTACTTACAATGGTAAGTCGCCACAAACGGTGTATCTCGGATGCGAGAGCCCCTAGTGGTCTACCTGGGAAATATATGAGTCAACTGGAGAATTTAATGTCAGGAAGGCACGTTGGCCATGGTAGCTCAAAGGTTAAGAGCGACTGGACGGAAACCAGTAGATCCGTGGTTCAAATCCCGGCCATGGCATTGAATTTTTCATGTTGACTCTATCCATCAAATATCTTAGCCTATATACGGCTAGTGTGGAGAAATGATTAATTTCCATCAATTAACTAAAATAATATGAGTTAAATGATGAAGCCTGGGACTTAAGTACTTACAATGGTAAGTCGCCACAAACGGTGTATCTCGGATGCGAGAGCCCCTAGTGGTCTACCTGGGAAATATATGAGTCAACTGGAGAATTTAATGTCAGGAAGGCACGTTGGCCATGGTAGCTCAAAGGTTAAGAGCGACTGGACGGAAACCAGTAGATCCGTGGTTCAAATCCCGGCCATGGCATTGAATTTTTCATGTTGACTCTATCCATCAAATATCTTAGCCTATATACGGCTAGTGTGGAGAAATGATTAATTTCCATCAATTAACTAAAATAATATGAGTTAAATGATGAAGCCTGGGACTTAAGTACTTACAATGGTAAGTCGCCACAAACGGTGTATCTCGGATGCGAGAGCCCCTAGTGGTCTACCTGGGAAATATATGAGTCAACTGGAGAATTTAATGTCAGGAAGGCACGTTGGCCATGGTAGCTCAAAGGTTAAGAGCGACTGGACGGAAACCAGTAGATCCGTGGTTCAAATCCCGGCCATGGCATTGAATTTTTCATGTTGACTCTATCCATCAAATATCTTAGCCTATATACGGCTAGTGTGGAGAAATGATTAATTTCCATCAATTAACTAAAATAATATGAGTTAAATGATGAAGCCTGGGACTTAAGTACTTACAATGGTAAGTCGCCACAAACGGTGTATCTCGGATGCGAGAGCCCCTAGTGGTCTACCTGGGAAATATATGAGTCAACTGGAGAATTTAATGTCAGGAAGGCACGTTGGCCATGGTAGCTCAAAGGTTAAGAGCGACTGGACGGAAACCAGTAGATCCGTGGTTCAAATCCCGGCCATGGCATTGAATTTTTCATGTTGACTCTATCCATCAAATATCTTAGCCTATATACGGCTAGTGTGGAGAAATGATTAATTTCCATCAATTAACTAAAATAATATGAGTTAAATGATGAAGCCTGGGACTTAAGTACTTACAATGGTAAGTCGCCACAAACGGTGTATCTCGGATGCGAGAGCCCCTAGTGGTCTACCTGGGAAATATATGAGTCAACTGGAGAATTTAATGTCAGGAAGGCACGTTGGCCATGGTAGCTCAAAGGTTAAGAGCGACTGGACGGAAACCAGTAGATCCGTGGTTCAAATCCCGGCCATGGCATTGAATTTTTCATGTTGACTCTATCCATCAAATATCTTAGCCTATATACGGCTAGTGTGGAGAAATGATTAATTTCCATCAATTAACTAAAAAAAAAAAACATTTCTTATTTTAGGTTCTTAGTACAAGATTTAAGGGCACTGGGAGGTTGTCATCTGGTATTAAAACCCTTTAATTCTTCAATTTAAAGGTGGCGGCGTAATGATACGCCCACTTCCTGAGAATGGTGCTTAATCTTTGATCGTGATTTCCCAAAACCTTGATTTTTCATACTTTAGGTGCATGTTTCTCAAAACCTATAAAAGATATTGTCACAAAATTTGCAGTGGTTATTTGTCAATGTTCCTTGAACACATTCGGCTAACAGTTATATTCATGTGATTTATAAAATGGATGAAAAAAAATATTCAGTCCTTGAAAATATTATCCTTTTTTTACTCAAAACTAGTTAATTTTTCCATGTGCGTAGTATAAACGATATGTGATTTTCATTTAGCCGATATATAAAACTGTATCTTAGGTTATTTAGGACAAAACTTGGTGCATATAGCTTTAAATTCCTACAAGTAAAGTGCACCTGAAATATAGGGTGCAATATTTTTATCAGGACACACGGTGTGATTTATGCCCCTTTTGCATGGACCTATGTGAACGTAATTTAAATATTATACAGTAGTTAAATGCACACATCCTTATACAGTAATCATACCGAATTTCAATTTCTGATTATATTTAGATTTCTATATATTCAAATTTTAATATTGGTAAAAATTAGCCTTTTCTGGGTAAAAATAAGCTCCCAGTGCATTAAAAATTCATTCTCTACATTCGTCTCTGATATTTAAATCGACGTTGGATACCCTCCCATTGGCGCGCCTCGGTAGCGTAGATGGTAGCATGTCTGCCTCACGTTCAAGAGGTCCCGTTCGAATCTCAGTCAGGGTGAGCTACCTGGATAGGTTTTGCCCGGAGTTTTCCCTCATCCTGAAAGACGAATGTCGGGTAACTAAGCTCTATGGACCCTTGGCTCATTTGCGCATCATTTCACCCATTCCATTCATCAACCGATATGACTTAACGCTGGAGGACGTAAATTAAAAACAAACAAAAAACAATAACCTTCGATTATAACCGATGCTAAAAATCCTATTAGTCCAAAATTTTCTGGCAGAAGCGATTAATTAATTATGCATAAACTTAATTATAGTCGCGCTGATGGAACGGTTATCATGATTTTGTCTTTGGCAATAGATTACTGATTACTCCACGTGGAGTGAACATACATCTGTCATTTGTGATTCCTGCGAATTCCATTGGCTGAATGATGCGTTCATTGGTGTTTAGCACAAGGCCGGGAGACGTGTCAGTGCCCCTCTCACTCTTTCAAGGATAATCAATGCGTTGTCTGAGAGGTATCTGTTACCAAAGATAAATCCATGGTAATCGTTCGAACAGCACGACTATAAACACCTTATTTCAGATGTTACTGAGAAACCTTTGTGATACTCCAACAGTTAACTACATCTTTGACGTCATAACTGCAATTCTAATAGACAATACAGTTTCTTTTGATGTTATTGAGATTCATCAAAAGAGAAAGAAAGCAAGGAGTTCCAGATATTGTAGAGAGGGGTAATAGATCATTAATTTTCAGCAATGCAAAAAGGTATTCAACAGAAATGGCATACAGAAAAACAAGATTCAGACGTTTCATAATTACAGAAGAGAATGTAACGTTAATAAATACATTACCAAACTAAAAACCGTAGGAAAAATACATCGTGTTGTAACAGGACTCCATTGGTGATTTTGCGATGATGGGTTCTGCACCAAGTTGAGACGTTATTTGTAGCAGTCGTTTCTCGATATTCTCCGCCAGCGATGCCCCCCCCCCCCCCCATTTAACTGCAATGGTAATATTGGCAGCCACTCTCCTTTGGAAGATACCAAAGGTGTTAACTCGTATTCGTTGTGTTTTACTCATCAGATCACGCACATATCCGCACTCTCATTCATAATTCCAGACTCTGGGGAAGATCAGCAATTATCTTGGTCGGAGAAAAATCCCCACCCCCCACCGCCGGGAAACGAACCCGGAACCCCTAGGACAGCAGGTAGGAATGGAGGAAGAAATTAAGGAATGGAGGAAGAAATGAAGGAATGGAGGACGAAATGAACGAATGAAGGAAGAAATGAAGAAAGAAATGATGGAATGAAGAAAGAAATGAAGGAATGGAGGAAGAAATGAAGGAATGAAGAAAGAAATGATGGAATGAAGAAAGAAATGATGGAATGAAGAAAGAAATGAAGGAATGGAGGAAGAAATGAAGGAATGAAGGAAGAAATGAAGGAATGAACAAAGAAATTAAGGAAGAAATGAAGGAATGAAGAAAGAAATGAAGGAATGAAGAAAGAAATGAAGGAATGAAGAAATAAATGAAGGAATGAAGGAAGAAATGAAGGAATGAAAGAAGAAATGAAGGAATGAAGGAAGAAATGAAGGAATGAAGGAAGAAATGAAGGAATGAAGAAAGAAATGAAGGAATGGAGGAAGAAATGAAGGAATGGAGGAAGAGATGAAGGAATGAAGGAAGAAATGAAGGAATGAAGAAAGAAATGAAGGAATGAAGAAGGAAATTAGGGAATAAATGAAGGAATGAAGAAAGAAATTAGGGAATAAATGAAGGAATGAAGAAAGAAATGAAGGAATGAAGAAAGAAATGAAGAAATGAAGGTGCTCCACCGACTGAGCTACGCGGCCAGCAAGCGATGTGTTGTCGCAGTAAACGTTTCTTCTTATTGTAGCTCCGGTTCACATAAGATCTTATCTTGATCGTGATATGGGAATTAAGCGTGAAGGAAATAAAAAAAATTGAAAAAATCCCTTTAAGTTAAATCTTAAACTCAATTTCAATATGTTTGCATCTTAAATCAACACAATTGCATAATATAAAACAATACTTTTCTCCCGTTTATGAATAATTAAGGCATAATTCAAATTATGTGGTTTGCAACTAGACTTTCACAAACATCTAGCACTTCCACCACACGTATCTACTTTGCAAACAACAGTCCTAAGAGTAAGACTGGTGTCGCTTCGCAAGTTTGCAGTAAAACGTTTTATTTGTGAATGCATTTGTGTTGCACTTGTGTCGTATGCCAGAAACTTAAAGTTCATCGATGCAACAACAATAATCTGTGAAAGGATAGAATCTACGTCATTTATTTATGCAGAATTTGTTAATGGTTTCGTGGAATAAATCCCATAATGTTTAAAGTAGAAGACATGTTGTTATTTCCCAAAAATTCCTGCATAAAATACTTTCACTCCGATACTGCGACCAGAGATAAGACTCGGTGCTCCAGAAGTATCTACAAGAATTCCACAAGATCGTCACTAAAGGTGAGAGTAATTAATCATGCCTTTTGCAAAATTTTCCGTTGCAATATAATCGCCACAATGCGGGGCTTCTGGAACGTCGATTTCTGCCATCACGCATTTTGCAACTCTGAAAAACCCTGTTGCAGTGTTATGTATTTTATACCATCCAATTCCTAAGTAAAAAATCTCATTGTTCTGTATACTTCACATAATTGTTAAAAATTTTATGTAATATATGTTTTCAACTGAGGTACCACGTATTTTCCTCATATGCAGCACACAAAGAAAACATATCTCTGGATTAATTTTTCCTTGACACAAGTAGTGCAAAGTACGTTGGAAAGTTAAAGAAAACTACCAAATGCAATGTCATAAATCCTATTTAAGTTTTCCAACATTTCGCTATACATTCTCTATGTTAAGGAACAATTCATTATAATTGATTGATCTAATATTTATTTAAACTATGAAGCCATTGAAGAATGTCATGAGCGACCCAGATCAATCAATGCTTAAGTGTGTTCAAAAGACAGCCCCCGTTCAATAGATTTACTGGCATGTAAAAATTCCTTTCGGTTGAAATTCTGACATATCGGTAAAGCTGTTATGATCCAGGTAACTGACTGTCGTTAAAAATTAAGATATACGTAAATATATCCCAAAATGAATTTGAAATTCCTGTGATTACCAACAAAGGTTCGAGTCAGTTAGTGATGTTGCCAGCATGTAATCATAATAGATTACTTGGTGAGAATAATCGGACGAAAACACAAAATTCCATAGCACAAATCCTGGCTGTGACATTGAAAAGTTTAGTCTAATTCTACCTTTCCCAAACATTTTTTGCCAAGACATGTGCATTCAGATGGTCAGAAATGTGTATTTCCGGTAAAGTTGGCTATAAAATAGATGGAGTTAATTTAAAAAATGTTGAAACAACAACTGATTTAGGAGATATTTTTAATAAGGATATATTTTTAATAAACACATCAACACACTACTCAGAGTATCATATAGAAATCTGGGGTTCATTATTAGTAACTCATCCAACTTCAAAGATATTCATTTGTAAGATCCAGACTCGAATATGCTTCACTAGTATGGAGTCCTTATACCACCGAATTTACTAAACTTGTACAAGTTATTCAATACAAATTTCTAAGGTATTTTTTTTTTAAAAAACTTTACATTATTTTCCTAAGTTCATGTCATAGGATTTATTGCTGCATTTATTCGACTTTAGAAGTCTGTCACATAGGAGAAATTTTCAATTATTACAATGACTTAATAATATGATTGATGAGCCTAACCTAAGACAATACTGATTCCTATAAATATTTACCTATGCATAGAATGCAGTCATTATCCAATAAATTACATCCCTTAAACATTTATATATGTACCATGAAAATCAGAAACTTTGCTTTATTCTGTGATTATTTATTAGAATACTAGAATGATTGATTTACTGTACATGTGAGCCAATGTTGCCAACTTGTTTGTGTTTTTGTTCTGTTATCATGTGTTCTGTAACTAATTTTGTGAAGTTTTTTATTCATTTTGTTCATATTAAATAAATAAGTAGATAAATAAATAACAAAATTTTCAGAAAAAGACATAACGTTGTTTAGTTAAGCGGTAGTATACGAGTATAATAACTCCATGTATACTTAAGGAGTATATGGATTTTACTTATACTGTGCATATGATTTGCATATAAATAGAAAACTATGCTGATGATTACGCAGGCGATGTGGAAGTGAAAATGGGAAATGCTTTCAGTGAAGGCTGCAATGATCAAGTTGGGCATTCATTCACAGCCCTTGTGTTTTGTGGTTAGGGAGTACTTCACTTTTGCAGCTGCAGAGAGTAACTTCTCCTCCACCTGAACATCTATATACCTATGTACTCCTCTACAGCCCTCATAACTGCACATATATAGAGCTGGGAATCTATATACTTAACTTGTTACAGAACTAACTTGCTTTAGATGAAAGCCTCGTATTGAGTTTTACGTGAAACAATAACCTTTGTTCGGTATTTGCAGAAAGCAAATTATTGATTTGATAATTATTAAGAGTTTTATTTGAAACATGATTTCATAACTAACCATACCTGCAATGCAAATTGGTCTTTGAACTTAGGAATTGGTTCATTGCGTTATATATTTAAAGTTATTTTGGCCTGCTCATATACAATGACTGGAATTTCTTATGGAAGTGCAAGTGGTACAAACTCGTAGAATACAGTGATTTACTGCTGAGTAGTTTATACAGTTGGAAGCTCATATAATAATGCATAGTACAGATTTCTTTTACTTATTAAAATCCTTTGTGTAATGTTCTGTTGAAATATCCCTGCGATACTGCAGTGTTACAATCCACATGTTTCGAGATTATTTCACGAAAAAAATTAATAAATATATTCTTTTTTGGAATATCAGTTACAGATTAAGCAAGGCACTAAAGTTAGAATGCATAATAATTGTTTTAAATGGATTTTGTATACTTTTGCACAAAATGGGATAGTTCTGAATTAAAAAAGAAACGCTAAAGCTAACCTGCACTTGCTGAATAGGATTTATAATGTTGTAGTCTGACTAGAGATGAACCACTCTCATTAGCTACATAGAGCAGCTGTGTTACTCATTTTAACCTTAACCAAAGAGGATTCACTTTAACACAAAGTAGTGACACCTTCATTTAATACACTGTATATATACCTAAATATAAGCAGCAATGTTTTCAGAAAATACATCTTCAGTAAACTCTTAATATTCACAATAATTACAGGATCAATCGGTATCACTTTGTCTCAGAAACCATAAAAGTAATTTTGTATAAGAGAATTGTTACTCTAAGATCACTGAAATTTCAGTCTTAGTTTTAGTGTACGAGTATACTAACATTATTAATCTAGGTATTGATTGATATTTCTCTGATATAATGATATTTCAAACTGCGCTGCTCAGCTTACAAGATACTTTTACAACAAAATTAACTTGAATACTCCAAGAAACAGCACTATTTTGATATTAAAGGGGCTACTCTAAAGCATGGAGTAATCCTGGGCACCTTCCTCTATTGCAGTGCAAAATAAGATCAATGCATTGCTGTTAATGGCGATTAGAGAGTCTATTAAGGGTTACGTCTATAAATAATTAAGCGTGAAAACTGCATACTAGCTCAGCAAACCCCCTCTGATCGACTTTGACAAAACTGGGTTTCTATTTCTGTTAGCTCAAACAGTAAACAAGGGGCAAAGCGTTGCTGTTATGTTTGCAGCAACAACGAAAATACAGGATGTGCCAAAATATACAGTACTGAAAATTATATTACTCTTATTTTCATTACTTTACGCATCGAGATGATAGTGTAAATGGTCAAAATGTGCTCCATTGTGCTGTAGGCAGTGTTCATAACGATCACAAAAATTTGCCAACATATTCCGGAACGCAGGTTGCTGCAGAGTCCCGAAGAACGAGACGATCTTCTAACGTCACGCAGACACAGTTTTGGGTGGATCTGGACAATTAAAAACTTTCTCCTTTAACATACCCCACGCGTAAACATCAAGTGGTGTGAGATCGGGGGACGTGGTGGGTAAGAGAACTCAGCCCCGCGGGAAATTATTCGTCCTGGAGAGGTTTCTTGCAGCATAGACATAAGATTATCGAGCACTGTGGCAGGTCGCTCCGTCTTGTTGGAAACACTGTCTATTCACCTGCATGTTCCTGGCACGACAAAACCTTCTTCGAACTTGAATAAATGGCCCGATCACTATGTTCACGATATTGTTTGGCCACTAACTTTAAACTCGGCCCGCCTCAATAACCGTCTCCCGACGAGCGAAAATAACAATCCAACATAAAAACTTTTTTCTCCGTCGCGAGACCCATTGTCACTTCCAATCACAACGTTCTGTACACAACTAATGCCCGATTTCCCCAACAGATGTTAAAATTGACGGTAACAAATGTAACGTAACAATTGTAACAGTTCTAACAAAACTGTTAAATTTATTGCATTTCATCAACCTGTTTTCTGAAAATGTTAACAAACATGTATTAATGCCAAGAGACTTGTAAATATTACAGCTATTGAAGGCCATGGATGAGTCGTATTATTTTCGGAACGTACCGCGATGCGCTTTTGTTTTAATTTTCGTCTGCACCGCAATCTGCACACAGCTAAAAAATGGCGGATAAACAAAATCGTAAACAAAAGCCGTGAAACAAATTTCTCATCGATGGAGAAAGAATTGTTAATTGAATTGGTGACGAAGTATAAGAATATCGTGGAAAATAGGACGGCTGCGGTGAATGTAAAAGAGAGAGATGTCACGTGGGAAAAAAATTGGATACGAATTTAATTCAAATGCATGTGTCAATACTAGAAATACGAAACGTCCATGACCATGACGTGCTGGCTGGCTGGCTGTATATAGCCAGTAGGTTTTTGCTGCGTGCCCAACAGTTAAGGGCTTTACCGCAAGTAAGGTATTTGAACGGGATTTTGAGGTTTTGAGATTTGAAGAATTTTGTGAGGTTACAATTTGTACCTTCGGGATGAAAGGACAGGATGCAATTCCCTGCACCCTGGTGTTTTTTTTTGGGGGGGGGGTTGGGGAGAATTTTTTTTTTTTGCCAAACAACTTAGGAGGTTATGTGGAGCTCAGCTTTAGCTGCTGTTAGGATTAGCTCCTGGGTTATCTTGGGTGCCCGCATGCCATGCGGGGGACCCAATGTTGTCTAGAACGGCGTCTAGTGGGGTCATAATCTCCCTGTGATCTAACAAGGGCAACATGAAACGTATTACGTAAATTTAAAACGAGGTGCGAAGAAGGACAAGTGACGAGTGACTTGAACGTTTCAAGACGGGAGGTGGACAGTGAATAATAATTTAATGTAATAATGTAATAATGTCACATAATTCAGTGAATTATAAAATCACAAAGCTATTAATACTTGATACAAAGGCGAGATTGGCATATTCCTTTCGATGCATGTTCTAACTCAGTATTACATAAATTTAAAACGAGGAGCGAAGGACAAGTAGCGAGTGACTTGAACATTTCAAGACGGGACGTGCACAGTGTATTATCCACATAATTCAGTGAATTATATAATCGCAGTTATTAATACTTGAACCGAAGGCGAGATCGGCATATTCTTTTCGATGCATGTTCTAGCCTCTCTTGTACTTCCGCAGTAACCTTCATAGCAACTTGTTTTGACAGTCTATACCTCCGTAGAAAATTTTCTTCTGATAGCTCCTCAAAATACTTTCTCCTCATAGGCCGTACTCTATTAGAATGTCATTTAGACTGTCTTAAATATATCAAATCGACAACAGTTGCGTTCACGCCCGCCATCTTGACTATTTACAATTGTTAAGGACTTAACATCATAAATTTGACTTATTAGTTTAACAAGAGATTTAACGCGAGTGTTAAGCTAACACTTGTTGGTGAAATGCAATTTTTGTTATAACTATTGTTAAACCCATGTTAAGTCTTAACATCTATTGGTGAAATCGGGTATAATTATAGGTCTGGGCAATATAACAACACGTAGATGCTCAGGCGTGCGCATGTGCACTGCGCGAAAATGAGTATTGTATGTTTCGCCGCATACCGTAGATACACAATTAAGGTCTATATTATACGAATCAATGGGCTTAGTTAGTCCAGAAGCCAAACGTTATGGTGATCTAAGCATTTCGTTGTTTAGTAGAAGAAATTCAAATGACTATAGACGAATATAGAAATTCCAGCAGTACATATCAACTAGCCTTCTCCGACACAAAAAGATTATAATTAATTTCTTTCACAATAAACTACATGTAAACTTGTGATATAGTTAAGTATATACTCTATTCT
This sequence comes from Mantis religiosa, assembly GCA_030765055.1. NCBI lineage: Eukaryota > Metazoa > Arthropoda > Insecta > Mantodea > Mantidae > Mantis > Mantis religiosa. Next base: position 45,361,207 of record CM060953.1, read on the forward strand.
GTTGTAGAAGTAACAAATCCAACAGAAATTGCCGTCACTTTACACCGACGTTGTTTACAGTGCAGGAAAGTATAGCCACTAATGATAGATGAGATAACATCCGAATCGGATTTTATGTTGCTCATAAAGTTTATTGCACGCCTGGGTGGTCTTTCCTTTCCACTTGAGCCAGCAATAGGGTACAGCAGTTCTGTAATTTGGAGAAATTGCTTCAAATTGATTGTTTGAGGCCTCTGTTCATTACTTAGCAGCCCATTACACGTGCTTTGCGTACGTGGGCAACGCAAACCGTTGTAATTACACCATCAATCCCTTCCGATTCCACGCTTCTTGCATTATGGTGCTTTGTCATTTGTCATGTGCGTAATTGTGGCAATATGAATAACAAAACCTGCAATTTTGGGCTTAAAATGAGTGACAAATATTTCTTCCACAAAGACTTTTGCTTTTAGCTAAATTAAACTTACTGTTTCATACCTTATAATTCTACATTTTTTAGACTTTGTTCAAAGTAAAAAACATGAAGCAGTAAAAAAAGGGATTTTTAAATATTTCAAAAATAACTTCCATATTTTCAGTGTTACTTTCTAATAGTAACCAAAAGAACTGAACATACAAATTTTCAAGAACTTCTACAGAAAAAGTGTATTTCTCGTTAAGACAAAATATCTATAAATAATATAAATTTAACTCTAGTGTATATATTGTACGTAAATCCATTCCCCTAACAGAGGAGTAGTTTCATGTGCAAGGAAATAAAATATGTCTGATACAAAATATTCTGAAAAAGAATATCCTTAAACGAATCAAAAAACACACATTAGCCTTTCATCTTGCGTCACGTAACACTTTTTTCTATACATTTGTTTGAAATGTTCCTTAATTTTGCAGTGTAATCTAAATACGTAATTCGAAAAAAAAATCTGATTGAATGTATTGTATATTTATTTTTCATGTATTTAAAACATTTAAAGAAAAATTTACATTTATAAAATAAATAATTAAATGATAATTCCGGGGAAAGTTATATTTGTGTAAACAAATTCACTTTAAAAGATATCAATTTGGGGTTTTTAAAAGTCTAAAGTATGCGCTGTTTAGTTAAATTATAAATGTCTCTGCTACACTCATTTTGGGCAAAACGTTCTTGTTTGTCCTTATACAGTATGCCTAAGACCTTTCGGTACCAAATTAACATTTTTGAAGAATATTTAAATTGTCCCTCCAAAATCTCTATACAGCTTGATCATCAAGTTAAGTAGTTACGTTTCTCTGAATTAATTAGTTTTCTACACACACGCCATCTCCTGACCTGGCATTTAATTCACTGCAAAGAGTGTTTTGTTCAGTGATGCGAGTTTTGGTAGTGTTTTGTCTTTGTTGATATTTGTATCATATCTATTTTGTGGCTACACAGAACATATACTTATTAGAAGTGAACCTCCCATGTTAATTGTTGGCAACACGAGGTGACCGCAGCGCTCCTATTTTCGGGTGGCAAACTAAATTATTAAAATTGCGCGCCCAAATATTTTACGTCACCGGAACTTTTAAGGAATTAACAATAGGATGTGGTATTTGACCGAAAAATTGAATAATAACAATGTTTTGACATTTACTGCTTCCTTTTATTCTTCTGGCTCATTAGCATTACAAGTTAATTTGACATTTACTTAAATAACACGAGTAATTCAACTAAATCAATTACAAAGAATCTATAGCCCAACACTAGTCAAACACTGTAGCTTTAACTCAAAGTGATGCAATATGGCTATTTCATTTAATTACAAAGAAACTTTAGCAAAACATTCTGTGTAATATTACATACATTTGTAAATCATTTAAATGATAAGAATAACACGAGTAACTTTTTTCATTTCAAACAAAGACTCTAAAATAAAACTGCAGCTGTTGCGCAAAGTGATATAAATAACAGAAGTGATAAACTTGAATAGTTTACAAATCAGCTTTAACGTAACATTCTATAATAATACTTTATGGATTGCTGAAAGGTTTAAAGTGATGAATAACACGAGTAATTCATTGCATTTAAATCTCAAATCATTATGTATTTAAAAATCTGGAACAAAATATAAAAACAACTACCACTTAATTGTTCAACAAAAACAAATACAAAAAGGACTAAAATTATATAGATCTGAAAATGTTCATCCTTTTTTATGGCCCGTGGCAGTCGTCCTGTTTTCACAAATGCTATTTTTCTTATCTTTAATGTATTTATAAATTAGAAATGCGACATGTCTTAATCAGGTATATCTATGTCCGCTTCAAGTTTTGCACATAGTCTTATGTTATCTGGTACTTTGAAATTTGAGATAAAACGTTCTTCCAGAGAAATATTATGACCAAAATTATCCAGAAATTCATATAACTGATTGTGGAGGTTTTGTAAAAGTAACATCAGATTCTCACTGACGTATGTTAAATTGGAGGTTAAGTTATCAAGTCACGGAACATGATTGAAATCTCCAACGAAGGTCAATATTGGAACATTCACTTCTGGATTTTTTTATCTGAAAATAAAATCAAAGTAATGTAATGCCAATAAGCTTTTATTTTTCCGTGAATGGTTGTCACAGCAATCCATTGAATACGTTTTATAGCATCTTAAATTACAACAGCTATTCACAGCAGACCTCCAATAATAATGACAATTTTAAATTCAAATATCTGATTATTTTCATTTCTCTGTACCTGGAGTAAGTAGCCAAGATCACGCGATGATTGATCAAATGCTCTTTCTTCCATAGCAACATGTAACAATCCTTCTTCCACACTGAAATTTTCAAGATGGCCAAGCGACAGTACATCAAACCACTACAAATTTAAAAGTTGTAGCATAACTTAAATCAGCCAATCGCCTTCGTGATACAGTAAGCTAGCACCTCTATTTTTAGGTGGCAAACTAAAATCTCTTGTTGCCATTTCTGCTATCTCTGCTTCACCCCTGTGTGTGGCTATAATATTTATTATAAATATCCTGATGATGGGAACAATGTACGCTCCCGAAACGTCGATTTCTAATCGTCTTTTCACCTGGCTTGTTTCCCGAAAATAACATGAACATGTCCCTCCAACGTTTTCTTGGTCTGTTGATATTTATTCAGCTCTTTGTTTGCTGGATTAGTTTTAAGTTTATTTTATCTTCTTCGCCCTTAATACATTTATATCTATATTAATCTATAGTGCCTACGGCACATAGTGTCTTCAATTCAGACCATTTTCTTCATTCTCCTTCTAATTTCCTTAGCAATTTCTTTTCTACAACTTCTACATTATATTTATACTTCTACCCTCCATTTCTCGTGTTTATCTACACAATAATGTTGCAAACGCCATTAATTTATAAAATGTTTGGAAATAACTTGTTTTAATTCATGTAATTATGTCATAGATAACAGAAAAAAATCCATTATTCCTAACTAATAAAGTAAACTTTCCACGATTTTTACATCTTTAAATTCCTCAATCTTACTCTCTATAGATAGATTCATATTCACATAGATTCGCTTGAATATTTAGAAAGTACAGCTGTGAAATTTTTGGTACTTAAACTGTGATTCCTTGCTGGGTTTAAGACAAAGTTCATGAAAGAGCTACAACTAAGCGTTAGTGACATCTATAGTAAAAGGAATAATGAAAATGTGCAAACGGAGGGGACTTATTTGTTTATTGACCGATGTTCGTGTTTTTATTTCCTATGCATTTCTAGTACCAATGAGTGCATCCAGAAACAATAAGCTCAAGAGTTTTTATATCCATCACATCTTGTTTCTAGTGGGCTTTTGTCATGGTTTCAGCTGCAGCTTCTCTAGTTGAACCACTCAGCAATAATCAGATAACCTCCCTGAGGAAGCTGGAAATGAAATTGATGAATAAATGTTGGGGAGTTTTCTCAGATCAAAGAACTGCTCGAAATTACACTAGCTAAACCATATATCTCTTTTGATTCATTAATCATTAAGGAAAGTATAAATATTGCCAAAATGTGTAAATAAGAATTCCAGCTACTACTTTACTTCCTACTTTAATTCTAGGTAAAACATTTTATACTTTTGCGATTTTAAAACCTATTTAGCCAAAGTGCGATCCATATAAACCTGAACCATGTCGATAGGTCATAATGTTTTAACCAATAACAGGACACTTGCAACTTTGGGAGGATATAATACACAATTGGGAGATTACATTACACTATTTACCTCTCAGAGAAAATGTAACTGTCCTCCACCAGCATCTATACATGTTTACACTCGTCTCACCATATTCTCCGAAGTTTTACGGGGATGATATCGAATTGAGATAAGGTTATTTCCAACAATATGCAGCAACGTGTCATACATCTGACACCATGGAACTTGTAACCAGTTTCTTTGATAATCGAATAATCTCAAAAGGCCTGTAGCCCCCAAGATCCCCTGACCTAACCTCAACTCGCACGCGCCGGCCGCGGCTCAACAATGCCTAGCGACAATATGATGTCATAATTAACTAACTGTGCTATTTCGGTCCTGGCGAACACTATTGTTCATATATCTTAAAATTTGTTATTAACCTTGGTAGTGACTTCATTTAGGACTAAAACAGTTAAACATAAGATGGTCTTTATATCTGTTATATTTTCACATAAACTGCACGAGATATTCTGAGGAAAGAATAAATATAACTTAAATAGAGTACTGACACCATAATTGTAGTAAATTTTAAGTAAACAAAATTAAATAAATATTTAAGCTAACTACTACTATTTTCACGTAAACTGTTAACAAAATAATTAATTGGCTTTATAATAATGCTCCTATTTAGTAAAATTACTAATCACTATATTTATATTGCGAGGTCATGCAGACCTATAGGATGAAGCAGGATCACATATTGTTGAAATATATTCTAGTCCATTTTTCAAAGTTTTGAAAGAATTACAAAAATATAAGGGCAATGATATGCATTTAGATATCAGAACATATTGACTCCTAGAAATTAATTGTTCTTTCACGCTGGCCGTGTGTAGACTAAGTTTTGGAAAAGTAGTCAGATTGAAAACTTCAATGCCATAGCCGGGATTTGAACCACGGATCTTCTGATTGGAGAATTCAGTCAGAATTCAGAATTGGAGTCAGTTGGAGAGTTTAATGTCATATCGGCACGTTGGCCATAGTAGCTCAATGGTAGAGTGGCTGGAGGGAAACCAGAAGATCCGTGGTTCAACTCCCGGCTATGGCACTGAATTGTTCAATCTGACTCTACGTTTCCACATATTAATTCCTTTTGATCAAACATGGAATAAGATATAAATCCACAATTAAGTTTCCCATTTCATCAAACAGAAACCTAGGACCAGAATGCGATGCATTCTATTTCTGTTTTGCAAGAAGGAAGAGCCGTGGGTGCAGATATCGGAGAAATCGACAGAAAGCACTTACCGCGATCTTTATTACTTCGAATGAAGAGTTAAGAGCTACTGGCGTAAGTGAATAGCATAAATGTCTACTTTGCCGAAGCAGCTGAAAACTGAAAATGTTGATGGAATGAGAGCGGCAGGTATAAAAAGAGTAAACACTGCCGATTTGCATATAATTTTTGTAATTTATTTCAGTGTGTTGTGTTTATATTTCATCTATGTTGTTTACTACATGAAGGAATAATAATGCATCGTAAAAAATTTACCATGAGTTGTTTCTTTTTTTGAAACGATATGTTTGATTGAGCTTGTCTCGTTTCCTCATACGTTAGTGTTTTCCCCCCTCCACGGTAGTTAATTTTCGTTATTTTTTCGCAGTTTTTTACCTTATTCTGTATATTGCGCCGATGAGCACAAAAAGCTATAAGTTGCCACCAAATTGGGATTTATAGTTTGGAATTTATTCCCCAGGGACAAGTGTAAGCAACTATCTTCTGCTTTTTCCGGCCGCGACACCACCAGCGTTTCTTTACTCTCACCCAAGTTGATATATAAAGAATTTATGGCATTCTTAATTCACAAGTGTAAATTTATATCATCTTCGTAAACTTAACAGTGACACACCGGCCTCCATTTACTTACGCAAGGCCGAGGTCACGTATGTGTTGTAATTTCTCGATTTATACACTGTTTCCTTCCCTAAACGTAAGTAGAAGCGGGATGTAAAAGGATTAAGATTGGGGGCTACCTGAAGTCGCAACTTCTCCAATGAGCCACGGAAATTATATCGGTGGGTTCTTTCCAGTAGAGCAATACCTCATCTTGATATAGCGCCCCCCCCCCTCCACCCTTTCGGGTCGAAGTAGATACGCCACCTGGGTATGACTACCGAAAAATCTCGGAGGACCACAGTTGTCCTAGCACACCATGCTATTTTCCTTTTTTTTTAAAGATTTTTACTGTGCATGTTCTAAAATTTTACAATTTATAACCTCTGGCTACATTTATTTGTCTTTACCTTGTTGCTACCTTGGCTTACATGACACCGTGGTCTTCTGCTCTGCCAGGTAGCTCTTAACCTCTATGCCTCCTTGTTACTTAATTAGTCCCATTCTTTTCCCTCATCTTCCTTTCTTATATTCTTTACATTTCTTGCTCATTTTCCTTTTACTTTCTGCAAGAAATCACCAATACTTCTTACCTTCTTTTCCTCCCTGCCCGTTAACATTTTTATAGCTACTATCCTCTTCTTTACTTTCCCCATTTTTCCTCCCAAATCTTTTTTCTCCATATTAAAACCTCCTCACATTCTGTTACACAATGCTCTATGCTTTCTTTTCCCCCGTACAATTCACAAATTCCGTTTCCCCTACCTCCTATCCCTCTTAGCTCTGTGGACTAGTACCCGGGTTCTTCCAGGCGTCCCTCAACCCCATCTGGATATCCAAGCCAGCCAGGCGTCCCCAATACCCATAGGTGTCGGGTACCACTACCCCACCGAGTACAACCCAATCCGAACAACTCACATTTGGAGGGGTTTGTATGTTCAGCCCGAAGTACTTCTGGTAACGTAGAAGTATCGTGAGTACTAGGGATCCGCAGCTTCCACACACCGGAGTAGTTGAAGCGGTCGGAATCCCTTCCCTATGGGGGGATGTAAAAGGACTGTAGGATTACGAGACATATCGAAATGTTGAAATAGTTTCAGTATATAATTAACTTTCCTATAATTTAAATTTTGGTTTAATGAAACCCAGCATATTACTTGTCATAAAAAGGTTTTTAGCGGTGTATAATTTTGTTTAATATACTCATTCAACTTATACATACGCTAGGCTGTAGAAAACGTTCCATCTCTTTTATTCCGTTATAATCAACAACAAATTGTATCGATTAATTCTATGGTTATCCCGTAAGTTTAACATGTTTTCAACATTAGGCGTTACTATCTTCTAACACAGTTCCTATCTGCATCATAACAAAATTGCTGTCCACCTGAGAGAAATATTTCTACCAACCTTCACATAGACCGCACTTTTGTCTTGTTTCCGACTTTCGTATTTTTACGCAAAAGAAGATAGATCAATGGAAGGAACAATTTTCCGTTATGGTTCAACGAACAGAATCCCACTTTCTACCATCAATGAATAGAAAACTTAATTTTCACCACCTAAAGCTCTTAAATGTCATTAATGATCTGTCAAAAATGAAATATCGCTGCAGTAAACCAAGAATCTTTATTTTAAGTTATATTTCCACGTTAAGAGGATATTGTGAGTACTAGGCTACCACTGTTAAATTTGCTGAACCATTATCTGATAAATAGTTGAAGATATGAGGCTTAACCTCTTACAGCAGGTAGATTCATGTTTGCTAATTATACTCTTTTAATTAAACCGCGTAAGTAGTTTCTTTTAAAAAAAAGTAACCATTTATTAACGCGAAATTATTATCTTAAAAGTTGTCTCAGTTATGTTCAGAAATTTGAGACTAAGGCCATTTATATCAGTAAATATAATTCCCATAAAGTACCCCTCAAAGTGAACACAAACCACAATGAAGGAAAGAACCTACACATTCCTGGTACACAGTAGCTTCTGTGCTTAACAGTAGTACCAGCTTTTACAGTGAAACTTCTCAAGATTGGAGAAAACTTATTGATTCAAATGGGAAATTCCGATTAACACAACTGTACAAATATGTAAAAACATCGGTTTTGGTGGGGGTTTTTTTCGTTTGGTCTTTCCTTAACCAATAGATGCTAAAACTTATGTGCTGAATTATCCTGGCACATGATTGGAATGATTAATATTGTGGAAATGCGTGACTGGAGTTGCTTCCACTATATACCTCACTAAGCGCTTGCACGAGGGCTGTTCAATAAAGAATGGTCATAATTTTTTACGGTCATAATTCTTCGCACTAGAGTTAAATCTTATTATTTTATGTTAGCTTAACGTGAAACAAACACGCCGTAGTGGTTTCATTTTTTGTACTCCTGGCACCGGCTGTGAGAACCACAAAAGTTCAGCCATGTTCAGTATCGCCTACCGCTGCCATGGAGCTAACATGCAGTTAAAGTTGATGTTAGAGGAAGATCCGGAGTTTCTTCCAAACGTAATCACTGTTGATGAGACTTGACTACATCATTTTGATCCTGAGAGCAAACAGGAAAGCTCAGTGTGGAAATCTCCTTCATCGCCAACCCCCAAAAAAGCAAAGTGGTTGCTTCTGCTGGGAAAGTTATGATCATCTCATTCTTTGATATTCATGGAATGGTTTATCAGCATGTTGTATCTGCACACACAGCAGTAACTGGAGAATACTACAGGGATGTCCTGAAAACATTGCAAGTGCATATCAGGCGCAAGAGACCACATTTCCATGAAGCAGGCTGGATGCTGTACCACGATAATGTGCGGCCGCATATTGCCAATGTTGTTGCTGAATATCTTGCAAAAATCAACGTGAAGTGCATCCCTCACCCTCCCTATAGTCCGGATTTAGCCCCATGTGACTTTTTTCAATTCCCTAACTTGAAGAAAAGCCTTCGTGGAAGGCATTATCTATCATCAGAGGCTGTGGTGAAGACTGCAGAGGCGATTTTGAAGGATCTCTCAAAAATGGTTCCCATCATGAATTTGAAGACCAGCAGAAAATCTGGGAAAAGTGCATCGCATTCAGGAGAGACTATTTTAAGAAGGACCCTCAAAATTATGAGGATGAGTAAAGGTACGTTGGCCAAAAAAATTTGTGACCATTCTTTATTGAACAGCCCTCGTATATAACCTATAACACTAACCTAACTCTATGAAAAATAATCTATCTAACGCTATGGAAAATTCTAAACTGTAAACGAACTTTAATAATAACAAATACACAAAACTATGATAAACCTTGTTTCAAATGAACTATTAATGAAAATATATATAAAACCGCTAATAGAAAGCTAAAACAAGACGCCTGATGCTACTACGCATGTTGGGTTTTCCCCCTAATTTCACTTTCTAAACACAAGATAGCGTTGCAAATAAGGTAAAAACCTAGTGGAAAATATTGCCAACTGTTCACATCCATAATGAGTTTTTCTTTTCCTGTATTCTCAGTTACTAAACTCATTTAAAACTACAAATTTCTCTTCTGGCTTACAAAATTATTTTAATGCGTTGTGTTTTGGGCTAGGATCACTGCTTCTTTATCCGTATCTGTGAACATTCAAAACAGTGTAAACACACCAGAAAATGTAACGTGAATCCCATTACAACCCAGGTTGCCCTGCACTCTATTTTACATAATTTGCTGAATATTTCCCATCAAAGAGTTTGTTGCAACTCTACATACACAGAATAATTTGGACAGAAGTTGCACATAAAGTTGTGGAAGTTCGGCTCAGTACGATGGTTAATAGACCTTTTACATCCTATATTATCTCATTTCCACGTCAGGGGGTGCCGGTGGAAAGTCTGCCCGCACCACATGAAGTTTATTTATGGCCTTTAACTCGACGGGTAAGGGATATTAATACAGATTCCTTGGCACTTTACCTCATGACATCTCCATCTCACCAAAAATATACCATCCGATACTGGGTTTATAGCTTCTAGGACAAAATTATGGTTTACTTTTGACAAGATTATTACCTCACAAATCATATACGATGATGATCGTCACCTTCCTCCCCCTATTTAGTGAAGACCGTGCCTGGGGAAGAGTATTCCGAGGACTCGAACAGAGTCTCTCCTTATTTTAGCAAGTTTTAAGATTGTAAAATGACATATACATTAGGTGAACGGGTTTTCCCTACAGGTTTTCCGCTTTGACGGGAGAGACAGTAGGGAAATGTCTTGACAGCTTGAGCATACTGTTCCACAGGCCTGGTTTAGAATAATTGACCCTTTAGCACTCCAAACTTTATAGATGATTATACAAAAAGAGGTAAATTTCAACTTATTAATTAAAGAATCATTAAATAACAAAACCGTGGAACAAATGACACACTTTAATTATCTGGTTTTAGTGCATATGGATAGGTAGACAGAGTAAAAGCTGATGGAATTTCACACTGAGCCTATATTATGTTGCATGTCAGACCTCGGGAGGGAGGGAGGGAAGGAGGGAGGGAGGGAGGGAGGGAGGGAGGGAAGGTTTAGAATATCCAAAAGAAGTGCCAAAATCGAGGCTAGCTAGAGTGGAGTATGATAAAGATTATTCATCACGGTACCATATTTCTTGTCGCAACAGCTGGCGAAAACGAAATTATACACAGTGCAAACTGCACTACACAGCTACTCCACACTCACGCTTCGACGACAGTTCTAACCCTATATATGCTGGATAAATAATGTTGAAAGAAACTCGCAAATGAGGAGAAAGCTTTATTCAGAGGACTGTCCCCGGGACCTCAGGTTCAGAGTGTTATCGCCTGAACTACTGAACTATAACTTCTCCATATATGCTCTAGACTTTAATAATAAAATTAATATACTTAAACATATAAACAGCAATGCACTAAGATATCTAAGCAATAAAGTAAGACACGAATCATTAATTAAATTATAGAAAATAATAGCAGTCCAATGTAAGTATACATAAATAGTAGCCAAACTTGAACTGCAATTAAAAGATTAAAATGACAAATAAATCAGATGAAATAAATATATCTAAGAAAATTTGGCATGTACCAAAAAACATACACAATAAACAAAATATACAAATCAGAAAATAGCTTTAATTATTCAATTTAAATGAACGCGTAATAAATAATGGATCTAATTGCAGATACTATTTAGAAACAATGGAAAAAGAATAGCTACCTAAAGTTGCAGCATGCAGAGAATCAGAGGGACAGATATGCCCAAATGCAAGAAGACAGGATCACAAGTTCTGTTGTTGTTTTTGAAGATGATAGTTCTATTATTGGACCATTGTTCTAGTATTAATATGGGTTACTTAACTTTGATGAGCTTTATGTCTTAACTGAACACTATAAACACATTTTGGTTCAAATTGTCACATCATTTATGGGAAATCTCTTCGTCAAAATATTTTGATGTACTGATAAAATGCATTCAAGTATATAATAATTAGCTTTTCTCCTATGGTTAAATTTTATGCAAAAACATTTTATGCACATTTTAAAGTAGCTTTTAATTACTAATAAATACGGTAGGTATATTGGATAATCCTTTCTTGTAACCGAAAAATAGATGAAACCTAATCAGCATCAAGGGTGTACATATCTCCTAGTGGAAGAAGATAAGGAATGGGCTGAAGAATCGCATCAGCTGACAAAAGCGACACACTCACACCAAATGAGCGTGGCGTCCTTCGATTTGCACGGCGTCGAGAATGGTCATCAGCACTTTGCAGTGTGCTGCACACAACAGGAAACCCTAGAAGATACCACACGTACCATCGTATTACACAAAGCCGACAGCTGGCCTTTTGAAATCACATTTTCTTTTCTTGATAAAAGTAGGCTAATGCAGAAATGGGACGTTTTAGTCGTGATTTTCACCTTACAATATTCCATGTTTTATATGGCATGAGGGTTGAGTAAATGTAGGATCCAAATTACACCTTACTAACATCAGCTCTTTCCGTTACCTGAATGTGACGTCACGAATTGTGATAAAGCTCTGCTTTTAAACATTAGTACATAATAAATAAAAGATAGAACTTTCTCAAAGAAAAATATAATACAAATCAATAATTAGTATAAAGTCAATACATAATTACAGCTGAAAGATGCACAACGTCAATGCAGTGTATTGCCAAGTCATATAAGTGAATAATTTTGATTGTGAACAATCGAACAAATTAAACATCTGGAGACCTTAACACAAAATATGAACTCTAACCTAATTATGAAATTTTATAGATGTAAACTTTAGAAAACAGTTTGTTTAATTTCGGATGAAATATAATTTAAAGTATTTTCTGTAAAATTGTTACATGGTGTATATAGTAATATTAAAATATCTATCTCCATTAACTCAATGGCGAATGCCTCCATGGTGTTTTTCTCCACTGTTGGAGCTTTTTAATGTTTGTTATAATTTTTAAAAATACAGCATTATTTCCACTACACTGGCCTGTTAATTGCTCATTAGCTTTACAATCTTGTAAATTGTTATATTAATTCCAAATGTTTGCTTGTTTTTTAAACATTTACTCATCTGACACATACACAGGATATAAGTAAGGAATTATTGCTCATTGTGTATGTTAAACAGAATTTTAGCAATTAGGCTCAAGTAACATTTTTATACAAATAATATTTGTTTTATGTCATATTCTTACCATTTATTTTTGGATTAAGCTGTTACCTAAATTTTAATCACTCTATAAATGTATACTAGCATACAATATAGTTTACTGTAAATCTCTTTTCTAATAAATGACACGTATATGAGCAACGCTCTAGTATTCCGGAGAGTACTCTTTCCATTTGAGCAACCATCTATCCGGCACCACCTACGCTCCAAAATCTGGAAGAAATAAAATATAGTGAGAAGAATGTAATAGAAACGAGCAAAAGATAAACTTAGAGTCATTCAAAATAACTGCACCTGACTTGAGCCACAAAAGTTCAAGCAATGCTAGCCTTGCCTATGTAAACAACAAATCCCATAAATAAAAATTGAGATGACAGTTTCACATGGCTTTGTCTTGGACATAAATGTCTGAAAATGCTTTCAATAATTTCGTTAGGGGTCCCGGGTTCGATTCCCGGAGGTGGGGGTGGGGATTTTTCTCCGACCAAGATAATTCCCATCTTCCCCAGAGTCTGGAAGTATGAATGAGAGTGTGAATGTGTGCGTGATCTAATGATTAAAAAACCAAAGATAACGAGTTAACACCTTCAGTATGTTCCAAAGGAGAACGGCCGTCGATATGACCATAGTAGTTAAAGGCGGGGTATAAATGGAACAAGCAAAAAAAAATTAATAATAATTTCGTATACGACTTCACCCTGTGTGAACTTCGTTGTACTTCTATCATTGTATTTCTTTACGACAATCTTCTGCTACCAAATCCAATTCTGTAACTTATTTTTACATCTTAATTTCCGTTTCAAAATCATTGGAACCTTCACACATCCCGGCATTCCTATACTGACCAATGAAAACAAAACACAATTCAAGGTCAAATTGGAGGAGACTTCTAAGGGAATTGATCCCCAGATCACACCTTATTGTGGAGCGTCCTCCCCGTGATCTTTACTTTCCCCCCGAAATTCTTAAAGTTATGCCATGAATAACGCTAAAGATCTTTTTTTTTTTTTTTTTTTTTTTTTTTTGTTAGGCAGTGACTGACTTTAAATGGAATTTCAGATATTTCCAAATCATGCGTAAGTTTTTATATAGGAGGTAGTACTGAGACGTGCGCTAAATTTGTTCCAGTTCTAATAACACCGGAGTAATGATAGAATGTTTTTACCTTGATTAATCTTGAGACAACAAATGATATTTTGAAATCCAGTGAGAGATTTACAAGTAAATAATAAATTGTGCACAGTTATATATAGCAATCGAATTCCATGAGTTATACCTAATTTAGTTATACTTAAAACATGAAGCTGTGACGTAAATGTTATTATGTTTCTTAAAATAAAGTCAATATTAGTGTACAAGTATTTTTACTTTTAAGATTCAGGAAAATTACGCTAGGAGAAGTCTTTGATCACGCTTTCTCATTCCAACTACCCCGCCCTTGCTCTTAATGCCTTCCCGATTTAAGTACTGGGGGTGGGGCGTAACAACCAGCATTTCACTAGAACACCCGTTTTGTCTTCCCGTCTGACGTGTTTCCTGTAAGATGTGTATTTTTTTATTAATGTTAATTAAAGGAGATGTGGATATCAACGATCAGGTGCTGTGTTGTCCAAAGTTACTAACTACTGGATGTAAACATGAATTGTGTGATTTGTGAATGTTAGAAACACCAAACAAATCTTCTTCTGCTACCTGGCAATGAGTCAGCTATTTAGCTTTTAACTACGTGTTTTTAACTTTATTTATTCTCCATTAATAGATACAAACAATTGAGAATCAGTTACTCCAATCTAATTGTGACAAGATTTGAATTAAATAGCATTATTCAAATAGTTTATAAAGTAGAAACAATAGAAAAAATACCGTCTCATCCAGTATCTTTCTGCCTTTAGCCATGATTTAAAGTCTATTAACGTCGATTGCTCGAAACTAAGACAGTAATGGTAGAAACCAAAAGTCAGACATACCTGGCAGTGCTCTGTTGGTCCCTTCTGGAAGTTCCAAGATAACAAAACTAGGTTACAGAATTTTCTGACGTTACCCCAATCATGTGTCCCGACTGTTTCTTGGTCCATTTCCAGACGCCACGTACCGTTACGCAGCTGGTAATACTGTGGTGTTGTGTATCTACTTGTCCACAATGTCTACACCAAGGTGCAGGCACTATAGTGTGTTTATATTTCTTAGTTTCTGTGGGAACGATTTCGTTTACAAACCGATACAAGGAATTATCCAGTCCAATGGTACAAAACGATAGCCGAAGTGTTTCCTTATATTTTTTTTCCATGGAGTAACTGGGTATTTGAGAACAATTGCCGGCACTGTCAAGAAATCCTGCAATAATTCCTTATATATGGTTTTGGATATTAACGTCGTTGTTGCCCTTTCAGTTAAAGGCAAAACTCTCTCATAATCCCTTCACACCTGCCGAAAGGCTGCAGGAACTACCATATCTGCACCAATCAATTTTTTATTAAGCTGTATATCCTGTTGGCTACCTTGTTCATTGATGGCTGTCGTGGTAGAACGCAATAACAGGGCACGACACTTTACTTGCACATCCACCAAATTCCATCCGCCACTGTTTTCTCGAAGCACAGTACTTGTGTGTTCACGATGCGATCTATTGTTGGAAAATGTCAAGCAACCACGTGGCTTCCTAAGCTATGTTCTTGTACTTGTGGTCAGTCAAAGAATCTAGTAGTGAATGTCTAAACGTAAAGACATGCAGGAGTTCTGTGGACTCCACGAAACCAAGTAGACATCGACTATGTTTACTATATTAAAAAAATTTACTTCACTTCTTGTTTGTGCGAGGGTCTTAAATCATATCGGACGATGAATTAAAATGGGCTAAATGATGCTCAAATGAATCCAGGGTCCATAGAACTTAGAGTTACTAGACATTCACCTTTCAGGGTAAGGAAAGCCCCTGAAAAATCTTAATCCAGATAACTCACCGTGACCAGGATTCGAACTCGGAACTGACTAGACTGTTACAATTGAATAAACTAGAACTTTTCAGCTCGAGTTGCATAAACCCAGAGGGCGTGCCTGATTTTCGATGGCAACTTGCATCGGAGTATTTGCGAAGCTTATTCCATGCATACATAATCAGTAGCACAAAAAATTTCTTGTTGTGATATTTTCCGTATTTATCGGGAAAATAACCTTCTTTACCCAGGAAAAAAGAGGGGTGTCCGCAGGCTTTGTTGATTTTTGAAGCTCAAAACATTGGACGCTCAACTGGAAATTACGTAAATATCTACGAGCAAGAGTCACAGCACGTTTTTTTAAAGGTGAAGGTCACGGTCATGGCTAACTTAAAATAAAATATGTTGCATACCCCTAAAGGTTCTCGCTACGCTTATTTTAAACCCTGATAAATAAGTTTATACCTTCAAAGCTACTTTAGTCGCTTCAATATTACTTCTTTCAGTTACTAATTTCTTTCAAACTGGAAGCACGTAAAGCCATTATTGCAAGTTAAACAGTGTTTAAATTGTCATTATATGAAAATATTTTGAATGTCTGACAACGCTAAGAGAGACCACAGGTGTCCCCTCAAAAGTAGTGCTTCTTCCGAGGTGACGCATCGGGAGGTTGTGGGTGCAGTCTTCCTTCTTCATACTTCCAGTTCATATATATATAATTTCGTGGGAATACTATTTACACTCCCAAAATTTTCCTTTCATTTTCAATTGCTTTCGTGTTTCAGTTTATTAGTGTGGGCAGGAGTTACGGTTTTGCATAGCAGGGAAAAAGGATATTAAACTCTCTGTCCTCCGGAACGGAATCAGCCACTGAGTCCCGGACCTTCCAGTGGCATATCTAAAACTGCAGCTCCCTGGTTGTACCATCTTCACAGCAAAGTTAATACCTTGACCTCTGCTCTATTTTGTCTCCTAGATCCAGCTACCCAGCGTCTCCTCTCCAGTTATTCCTTCCTCCCAGTGCTGGGTATAAACATCTCTTATCATCTGTCTCAAACCAGAACGACCCCCCTGTAAATATTTGAAAGTAGAGAAAGATATAGATGGGGAACTGCCATTATTAACACCCATGAATTTTCTTCCACCAATCACCAGCATAAGAGCGCTCTTTTGGAGTATTTTTGTCTCTCTCGTCTCGTTTCACACCGTCCTAGTTTGAAACACATTAAGCAGGTCGAATTATATATCTTAATATTTCACGGCACCCACATGTACTTGGCCTTACTACATTCTCATATTGGTAAATCATTTCGATAAGTCTGTCAAAATAGCAAACTTTGACAGAAGAGCTTCAATATCTTTTTATGTAAAAGAGGAAAGGTCTTCTAACGCTGTACACTTTTAGAGGCGTCTGTAATTGCAACAAATATGAGGTAGTATTCAGAAGAATAATTTTAGAATTATGTCAAGATTAAAATGGACACTGAAGTTCTCGGGGAACTATAAATACTCTATTTAATTTTCCAAATTTAAAATTTGTATTTTCTCTAATAGTTTTGTAAATTTGTTTAGCATTTTCTGCTTAAAATAAAATTTTATGAATTTATACTGAATTTCCTTAAAATAATGAAAACACAATGTATTTCAAGAAGGAAAAAATTAAAATAAACAGTGATGTTTTCTAATTTTCCGCTGCAAATATTGGATCTATCATTCACAATTTCTGTATTTAAACTACATGGTTCATGAAAGTAGAATGAGTCTGAAAAATGCAAAGTCCTGCCGGCATGCTTCCAAAGTAGCTGAATGGTTAGAGCAGACGTGCTCAATTGTACAGCACACGCTTGCTTCCCCTACACATTTTTCCCACACCAGTGAACAACGCAGCGAGAGACAGTGGCAGAAATCAGAGGCATTGCTACTAACGTTTAGCTTATCTTTGTTCTAGGTGAAGCCAGATCACAAAAAACTGGAAGAAATGAAAGCATTTGTTAAATATAACCCTAATGTTGAACATTTGGTACATATTTCTTATAAACTGGCGGAACTTATTGGGAAAAATATGAAACCATTTTATGAAGACGAATTTATCAAGCATAGCTTGCTAGTTGCTGCGAAGGAATTTAGTCCCGATTTAGTCCATTTATTTGCATCAATCAGTCTCTCTCGAGGTGCAGTAATCAGACACATATAACAATTGGGTTGTGAATTGAAAAGGCAATTAAGGGACAAAATAAGGTCATCAGTATGTTGTTCTTTAGCCCTGGACGAATCGGTGTACAGATCTGACGAGGCGGGGTTAATTGTGTTTCTGAGGGGAGTTGATAATGAATTAAATATCTTATATATGGCACAATTGCGACTGTGGAAAGGACAACTGGTAGTTGCAGATTTACCTATATCATTTCTCTTGCTTGCATTCCGTGTTCACAATAAACGTCATACTTCTGGGAAAGTATGCAGAACTTCTAAAGCAACTACATGACACATTCCCTTCGCAATTTGAAGATATAAAAAATTTGAGACAAATATCCAATTATTTTGCACTCCTTTGAAATGTCCATGTAGTGATGCCCCACACAAGCTACAAATAGAACTAAAAATTCCACGACAGTAAAATGTTCTGTGAAGGAAGGATGGAAATTATTTAAATCTTTGCCCTGCAGTGATTATCAGATATTACATTTGTCTGCATTTAATTTAATGGCAGTCCTTGACTCTGCATATATCTGCGAACAAACCTTTTCAAAGATGAACTATATTAAAAGTGATTATCTCAGCAAGATAAGAGATGATCACCTTGCTTATCTTTTGAGACTGTGCACTTCGTCTTTTGCACCACATATAGAAGACCTTATAAAACATAACTGTGCCAATGAAGTCATCCTAAGAAGCATAGTAGAGAGTAAACCAGTGGCCATAATCTCAATGCACAGTGTGTACAGTAGGTTGTGCACGTTTATCCGTTGCACGCCGGAATAGACTACCGTGCACTCCTTAGCTTTCAGAGCATTGGCGGAATGCCGATCTTGCAACTTAAATGCACAATTGACTGTGCCACAATAATAATCGAATTCTAATATGAAGGATATAATTGTTATATAAATTGTTTTAATTGTTTCTTTCATTATCATTCAACTATGTACTTTTATTTTAATGAAAAAAAACAAATGAATAATTAATTGATAGTTTAAACAAAATGAAAATAATCGACAATCTACTTACAATACAGCAGTATTAAATAACAGCTCGAAGAAAAGCAATAAGCACAACATATTACTCAGAAGTGGAACCTAGTTTTCTAGATTTCTGTTGTCTCTTTTGGCACACTAATTTTTCAAAATTAGATATCAATGTTTGTGCAGCAGCTAGTCTAAGTTGACATTTTAAGTTCTGATCCGACAATTGGCTTCTGCAGCGGTTTTTGTTTAAGTTCATTAGCGAAAACATTGTTGGCATTTATATGTGGATCCGAACATGCAGTGAACACGAGCGGCATTACTATGTAGTCGAGGAAATGTATTTCTTGGAAAATGTGCATAGAAATCACTCAAACTAATTCTATTTTGGAATTTATTTTTCATTTGACGATTGCATTTCAAATCGATAAGTTCAAGTTGCAATTCAGATAGAACATTATCAACATCTGCAGAGTAAGGCTCAGCAAATATTTGGAAAATCAGCTCTAATGGCACCACGTGCAATGTGCAATGCATCAATGTAGGATTAGATTTCTTATGTGTCACGTTACATTCTCCAGCCGACATGATGTTTACGAAAACAATCCGCAAGAGACGAGACAACACTGCAGTCCAATTCCTTGTCTTGTCACAAACTGAAGTCGTACGGCACTCGTGGCAGTGCACAGTGCTACGTCATTTGCTCTAGCACAAAATCGATACACTTGGTGACCGCTGGAGTAAACTATGATGCGAACGCTTATGATCCTATACGTCAGAATGATAGCGACGTTCCGCCACTGGAACTCAGTAACCACCGGTAAACGCGCAATTTTATCGCAGCGCGTGG
Organism: Mantis religiosa; assembly: GCA_030765055.1. Taxonomy (NCBI): domain Eukaryota; kingdom Metazoa; phylum Arthropoda; class Insecta; order Mantodea; family Mantidae; genus Mantis; species Mantis religiosa. The sequence goes on from CM060953.1 coordinate 45,380,868, forward strand.
AAGGAGGTGATTTCAACCTCTCCTTTCCTGCTTTAATTGAGCACCCCAGGGTTAGAGTAACTGCAAGAAAAGCGGAAGATCACGCTCAAATTGCGTCTGTCACTAATTTCTGGACTGTTTGTAACTTCGATAATCCTAAGTCCAAAATAGGACTTGTAACGAAAGAATAATTAATGAGGACTGTAAATATTATATTATTAAAAACAGCTGTTCCTCTAAAAGCACACAAACACGAAGTACAAATTGCTTCAGAAATATTGAAACCACAACTTCAGTCATGTGAAATGAAATATTACTGCTTTTTTACTTGTGTAGACAAATATAGCACGTTCTAATATGCTAAATTTCGCAAGACACAGGGAACCTCTTGTGCTAGCAGCAACTTCCTGTCCAGCTATATTAAGTTACTCCTACGGTTTGAAGAACAAACCAGGGCATCCGGGAGGTAAGAAAAGGACAGGAAGCTGCAACACTTTTTTCCAGAAGCTTGGCTGCGTTGTCCGATTTGTTTATCGGGAGCTAACAAATAAGAGAATTTAATCAGCGCCTGAATGATATAAAAATCTGATTTACTGCATTGGCTTAGTTTTTTCGTGTACATTTTCCTAACTAACTTTTCGCTTACCATTTGATAAAAATAAATATATTTGTAAATTCAAAGCAACAACAAGTCGTCTTCGTCGAGAACTTACAGGGACAATTCGAGGTGTGTCATATGTGTACCCCCCTGGAAGGGGCTTAACCACGATGTGACGGGATGTGGGGTTTACAGGGTGGTGTTAATGATGACGATAGTTGGCATTTACAGGCCATGTAGCCCTTGGCCTCCCTAACTACCCTCTTCCATTCTACTAGGTCCTCTGCTTTTCTTCTCCAGCTTTTAATCCCCAGCTTTTAACCCCCAACTTTCTCAAGTCATCTTCTACGTCACCTACCTATCTTTACCTGGGTCTTCCTCTTCTCCTTCTGCCATTCAGCTTTCCTATAAATATCTTCATAACTACACTGATTTCCGACATTCTCTGTACATGGCCTATCCACCTTATTATTCCTTGTTTAATTTTCACTCACAATTAATTTTGGTTGTCCAGATAGGCACTGTAGCTCCAAGTTAGCCTGCATTCTCCGTCCGTCCAAGTCCCTTATCGCTCCAAATATATTTCTCAAAATCTTCCTTTCCCGCCGTAGTAACCACTGTTCTTCTCTGATTGTCAACGCCCAACTTTCCGAGCCATACATTATTACTGGTCTCAGTACAGTTGTATATATTTTAATTTTAGTATCCCTACTGACGTTCCTTTATTTAAACATATTCTGCAAGGAATAGAAACATCTGTTACCACTTGCTATTCTTTCTTGAATTTCCACTGATGTTTCATTATCTACTGTTACTATAGATCCCAGGCATCTAAATGTTTCCAATCTTTGATATTCCTTCTCATGTACTTTAACTGTAGGTTCTCTTCTCCTTGCAACCCCATCACCTCCTATCTTCATATATTTGGTTTTACTAGCGTTCACTACCAATCCTAGATCTTGTGCTTTCTCTTCCAACACTACATAATTTCCTCAAGAGCTCTTATATTCCTTGCAAGAATTGCCACAACGTCAGCATATGTTACTAATTGTACTGATCTGGAAAGTATGGTTCCTCCAGGGTTTATGGGTAATTGTTGAATTACTTTTTCCATTGCTAAATTAAACAGTAGTGTGAATAGCTCTTGTCTCAACCTCCCTCCACGATAAACATACCTGATAAATCTTGTTCCATTTTAACCCTGCATCTTGTCAATTCCATAGTCATTCTTGTCAATCTCACAAGTTTCTGTGGTATTCCGAACTCTCTCATTATATGATAAATTTTAGCAGTGTCCAGGCTATCATACGCCTGTTTAAAATCTGCATACAGTTGATGAAGCTGTGTCATATTCATAACACGTTTACAGTATTGGTCACAATATAAAAATCTGGTCGAATGTAGAGTGTTGTTTCCTAAATCCTGTTTGGTAATCCCCAAGTATATTTTCTAACCATCGCTCCAGTCGTATGGCAAGTATCTTGCGAAATACCTTGTAAGTTCTTTACAGGGTGGTAGGGTGGAGGAAAGGAATTAGCAATTTTGCTCTTCCATGTCTGCATTCTCGGGTGTAACGACTCTTGTTCACCGCTGATGGATTAGTTTATTCAAAATATTGATGTAATTTTGAAATTCAAATAAATTCTTGAATGGGTTGGAGTTGATTTTGGGGCTCTTGTAAATACCTACTTCATTGTTACCGGTTATGCTCGCAATCCAAGCGGAAAGCCGGTGTCGGCTTAGACGGCGTTCTCTGGGACGATAATCCCCAAGAGTACTAACCAGGGCGGTCTGATTGAATGGCAATCGGTCGTAAAATGTTGCGGCTCGGCACCTAATTTCATCTACTACATGTGGCAGAGATGAAGCTTCGTGAAGCAGTCTCACGGGAAAGCATGGTTATACAGAATAGATGGCCGTATTCTGCAACCGTTGAAGTTGCAGCAATTTTGAGCCTGCGGCCATGCTCCATATTCCGCAAGCGTAAAGTAGTAGAGAGATCACTATAGCTCGGAAAAGAGTATCATCAAAGGAACCTACAACCCCGGCTGCAGCATGGGGGTACTGCGGGACCGAGGCTCCCTACGCCCGATGTGACATCCCGGATGTGCTCTCTTGTAGTTTACCAATTAAATCAGTTATTAAGAATTAATAGGTTTTCACACAGCCTTACTTGAAAAATCAAGACGCATATTTTATTTGTAATGAAAATAAGCGATCTTTCAAAAAGAGTGTCCTATCTTATAACTGCCGTTGTTATTGAGTTATAGCAGTCATTTTTTTCATGTGGTTAGAGTTGTTATTTGCAAATATCCCTGGAACGTTACAGCATTCAGCAAAGCCTCGAAATTCTGAAAATTTGTTATCAAATGGGATCATCTGTTCAGCAAACATTCCTGTATTGCGTGAAGTTTACATAGTGCATAATCATCTCTGCGAGAGAACGTTTCGGCATTTGATCGATAAATTTCAAAGAAATGGTTATATCAGTGATCAAAGAACACCTACACGTAATCGATGTAAGTGCTCCAACGAAAATATAGGTGTCATTCGTGAGAGTGTACGCGAGAATGGAAACAAATCATTTGCTCGTCGAGCGGAAGAATTGGGGCAACCGCTGAGTACAACTTGGCGATTTCTGCATCTGGACTTGGAAGTTGCACGCTTATAAAATGGTGTTAACTGAAGAACTAAAGCCCAACGACCATAGGTTGCGTTGTGTATTCGTTGACTGGGCTATGGAGAAATTGGGAGCTGACCCGGATTTTGGCCGCAAAATTTTCAGCGACGAAGCCCACTTTTGGATGGATTTTTTTAATCCATTTATACCCCGCCTTTAACTGCAATGGTCATATCGGCGGCTGCTCTCCTTTGGAGCATATCGAAGGTGTTCGTATTCGTTGGGTTTTAATCACGCACACAATCCCACTTCCATTCATACTTCCAGACTCTGGGGAAAATGGGGAATCACCTTGGTTGGAGAAAAAACTCCACCCCCAACCCGGGACTCCTTGTACGGCAGGCAGATGCTCTACCGACTGAGCTACTGGGCCAGCCATGGATGCTTTTCTTAACAAACAAAATCGCCGCTATTGGAGCAATCACAATTCAATGCGGATCAAGATGGACCTCTTCATCCCTAAAACGTTATTGTGTGGTGTGATTTTGCTATGGTAGAGTTAGATCTTTACTTTTTCCAAGACGAAGATAGAGAAGCTCTGTCAATGAAGAAAGAAACCGGGCTCTTATAAGTGACTATTTTTGGCCTCAAATCGATGTTATGGATCTCAGAAAGATCTGGTTCCAGCAAAATGGTACCGCCTGCGGTGCCGTATGTAGTAAAAGCGGGCGTTGAACACTACACTTTTCATTTCATTTCAGCAAAATGGTACCACGTGTCCTACTGCTCTCAAAACAATCGATCTTTTGAAGGAGAAGTTCAGAGATTTCATGATTTCCCGTAGTGATGATGTTAACTGGCCCCTGAGATCATGTGATTTAACGCCGTTGGATTACTTCTTGTGAGGTTATGTTAAATCTCGAGTTTATGCCAACAAACCAGAAACAGTAAATGATCTTACGAAAAAACAACACGAGTATTATTCGTGAAAATGGACCATATTTATGTTCTTCTGTCATTGAAAATTGGGTCAACCGTATACACGCAACCCAAAAAAGTCGCGCCGATCACCTAACTGTTGTTCTCTTCCGATATTTTAATCAAAACCGTTAACCTCATTTAAAAAAAAAATTATTTTTGGAGGATGGTAGGAATTTCTTGAAAATATTTGTATCCCATCCCTGGAATGTGCTGAACTTAAATACCTACCTGTTTAAAGAACGAAGTCCTTTATAGTTATGCTATTTGCAGACACACACACATACACACAAACACACACACAAACAAACACACATACAAACAAATACACACACAGAGAGATTTTTCTAAAAATTGTCCTTTTTATTCAAGATCTATCAAAACGTATTTCCGGTAAAATCCTGGTGCATCATTTTTAGTGCAGTGCAATTATGGGCTATGTTTAGCCTAGTTGTCATAATACCTACATTCATTCATTGTCACAAGGGACTGGTAATGGACAGAATTCTGCTTGGACACGCTAATAAAAATATTAAATGCCAGAGTCTCGCAGGAGAATAATCCGTAGTAGGTGGAAGTATGTATTACACTATGCGGAAGGTGACAACTTTATTATGGGGGATGTAAGATTTCAGAAATGGCTTTTCCCTCTCAGCAAAGATAGAAGCTCTAGATAGATTCAAGTGGGGTGAATTCGGCTGCCATAAAACAGCCCACAGGTAGTGGGAAACAATAAATATTCCGACTTAGAGACATCGAATGTTTATTGAGGAAGGCCCTACCAATTTCCTCAAGCTATATTCCACGCCGCCGGAAGGAACGATCGATATACTATTAACAAAAACGGAATGGAGACATAGGTAGTACAAGACTGGCATAATACCGTGCTAAGCTCATGTTCTTGTAAACTCTTGAAAATGTAAAACAAACTACAAATAATATTTGAAGCCACTTTTCTTAAGATAGTACCAAATTCAAGTTGGTCTCAACACGCGGTAATTCCCACCGGTGATTGGCTAACCTCACGATAAACACCGGACGACTATGTCAAACACCCTGTACAAGCTCATAAAAGAAATAATCCAAATACAGATTGCTCCTTCCGGTTAAGCAAAGAACCCTAATCCTTGGCCACTGTACCCCATTACGGCGAGGATTATCTTTCTTGTTTCGGAATTAATTAGCATCATTACATGAAGAAGCAGCTCCGCCAGAAGGCAGCACAGTCGCCACGGGTCGCCTCTAATCAATAGAATGTTGCCTCTCTCCAACACCTACAGTTTATACAACTGCTGGGACCAATTGCGCGTGCGCCACACACTTCTCACACACAAGACAAAAGAGCAGCGCCGCCACACTGAGGATAGCCTTAACCTCTCTTCTTTCATTCTTTTCTTGTTGTAAGAAGGGTTTCCTTTACTTCTCTAGTGTTCCTTTTTTGTGGCAGGCTTAAACGAAATGCGCTAAAACTCTTGCTGATTTTGGCAAACGTAGCGAAATAAGAAGCTGTGGATTATCGTACTCTATTAAAATGTATATTAGCCGCGACATTTCCGTCGAATTATGTGACGTAATCTCTTACAATCCACTAGAAGATAAACGTGATTAAATGTGGTGTCCTCAGCTTTGCTCCGTTTACAAAACGGGTTTGAATCCCATCAGTCATTAGGAATGAAGAAACTTTGGTTCAATGAACTGCTCTGTATATTACACGATATGTAATTACCAAGTAAGATGATTCGGGTGGCAGACTCTGTGGCTCTCGTTAAGAGGTCCTCGGCTCATGTCCCGTGTCTTCTGGATTTATTACAATCACTAGACAAATGCCATGACAATACAAACACGTCCAAAACTAAAGTTGCGTATTATTCTTTTATATTGCCTGTGAAAGAACTATTCACATGATACATAATTTATATAAAAATATGTAATTCAAGCACAAAACGAACTACACACATTGTCCACATTAATTACGTGAAGGTAATTTGCTTTTTTTAAATTTGAGGCCCCAATGAGTAGAGGTTTCCGGAATTTTACATTATTCTAAGACAAATGTTTATAATACCATGGATGGGCTCTTTTAGCATCATTTTGCTCATTTTATCCACCACATCTTGTGGATGTGAATTACTAAAAGCGCTGCTAAGGCACACACATACACATAAAAGCAAATTGTGATTTTACAGGATTTTCAACATTAAATAGTGTACTAAATAGACATGTAAATGAGAGCAAAAGCTCCAGAGATTTCTTTTCAAAGCATGTCCGCGTTAAAGTGAACTGCTTGTCCTGACTGTATGTTTCTAATAGGTTCTGGTCTCTCTTCAATTCCTCTCCTTTCCGTGGTCAGCTAATCAGTTGACGCAAAGTATGTGTGTTGTGCACAAGTTCATAAATTTCAAAACCACATGTGGCAATGTTAGAGTTAGGGCTAAGGTCTAACAACACCGAGCGGGATGGCTCAGGCGCTTTCGTCTGTGGCCCGCATTCGGGAGGTCAGGGTTCGATTCCCGTGGCCGACCTACCTGACCCTTGGGTTTTATAGGGGGTTTTCCCGGGTTGCTAGGCGAATGCTAGGTAGGATAATTACATCTCCAAAATTTCCTGTCCCTCCATTTCATCTCCATTATCATTTCATATCATCTCTCATCTGGTGTTCTCTCTCAGGGTAGAAGTGTCGGCGGGTGTCTCGGCGGTGCATGGCAGGATGGTATGCTCTGAGGAAAACTACTTCCTCCTCCGGTAGGTCGGTTGCTGGCCTCAGCTCCTATGCTGGGACCATTTCGGGACCAACAGCCAGGGACCTTTGGGGCTCGGATCTCCTGCCTGGGACCACTAGGGCTCGGCTGCTGGGCTCGTCGTTCCGCTGCAGGGGAGCGAGTTCGTTGTCCTGGCCTGCCGAGGGAGGTTTCTATCCAAGTAAACTGTAGGGAACCTGCCCTCTGTATTTTTGCGGCTCCTTGGCTCGGCCACCCTCTGTCTCCTTCGCCCCAGCTTTCCTCCTCCCCCACTTGGGGGCATATGAACAAAGGGCCCAGCATGGTGGCCTACGTACCGAATCCCCTCTGTAATGAAATCCCATTCCCAATCCCAAGGTCTACCAACTCGACTGCTGACCTCACGCCCACATACGCAAGGTAGAGATGAGCTATCATCCAACCGATACGGGTGGAGATATGGTCAGCACCTCTGCAGCTAACCGGACAGTTGGCTCTCTTGACCAGGGTCGTTTACTTATCATAAGTTCATCAATTTCCTCACCATACTGAGTGGACACTGGTCCTATACCCAGGACTTAAAACCGGCACCCCCAGGGGTGCACATTAGAACGTCTCATTTTGTGGCCCTCTCCTCCTTTCTCCTTCCACTTTGTATGTTGGAGGTGTTTGAACTTGATAACGACACAGACATACAATTAGAATTACAAAACAGTGAGGTGAGATAAAACTCAGTCTCCTATAATGGCAACTTTACTAATAACATAAAAAAGGTTTAATATTTTCCATATGTAAACATGTGAAAAGTATAATGCAGATACAGGATCATCATTTTCTAAGATTTGACAATAATAAAATGTCCAGGGTTAACAATATAAACGAATAATTACGTAGAAAATGAAGCTAGTTACAGTATTATACAAATATAACTATTCGTAACAAAAAAACTTCACTTATCTTAGGAAAAATGGTGTTGATTTTGCTTATTAGTTGAATTAAAAATTTACTACATTTCTCTAAAAAAAGATGAAATTCCTAATAATAAAACATCTGGTATGTATCAATTTGATTGTTTATATTGTGATCGCGTATACATTGTTAGGACGAAACGTAATTTGAAAACCAGAACAAAAGAACATTCTCGTAACATTAAGTATAAACAAACTGATAAATCGGCAGTAGCAGATCATTCTGGTCATTTAACCATAATATACGTCCTGAAGATAAATTATTAAAACAATTAAATATTAAATTAATCATTTCTTCACACTAGCCGTATATATGCTAAGGTCTTTGATAGATAGAGTGATATCCTGGTTTCCGTCCAGTCGCTCTAACCCATTGAGCTACCACAAACGGTGTATCGAATGCGAGAGCCCCTTGTGGGCTACCGGGGAAATATGAGTCAACTGGAGAATTTAATGTCAGGACGGCACTTTGGATAAGGTAACTCAATGGGTTAGAGCGACTGAACGGAAACCAGGAGATCCGTGGTTCAAATCCCGGCCATGGCATTGAATTTTTTATGTTGACTCTATCTATCGCGTAATGAATTTTGAAATACTAGCAGTTGATTTTGTTCTTAAGTTTGTTTCGTTTTCAGATTTTGGTAATACTGAAAAAAAACATAATATCACAGTAACTTCCTTAACGACGAATTTGTTTTCTCCTGAGGTTTTCTTTGACTGACGACGCTTGTGAAATCGATTTCAATTTCAACTAATTCAACTAATAAGAAAAATCAACATTTTCATTAAGATAAGTGAAGCTTTTTATGTTACAAATAGTTATATTTGTATAATATAAACGAAATTGAGACTATTAGGAGAGGCATAGTTTTTTAATATTAAAACTTTCTTTTGTTTTAATGTTCGCTAACATCTCATAATGGATAGCTTATGCTTACACTCACACACAGAGAGATAATGATATGTAGAGAGACAACACAATAATTCGAATGTAGCTAATACTAAAATAAAGGCTAAAAAGTCGTGAGTAGACGGATTTCCGAACATATAGTGGTTACATCAATCAGTGAGTTAATATGCGTGTTTAAACATGTATCGTTGTGAACGATTTGTTTGTTCCTTCCCCCTCTTTTTTTGTTCCCTGGTACAGGAATACCAAAACAGTGGGGTGTTTAACACGCTGTTGCCGCAATAATTTGAGGTTCACTCTTTTATTATTACATTCACAACTTGTTCGATGACACATGTGTTGCATATTATTGATTGATAAAACACGTGTGTCTCAATAGGTTAGTCTTGTTATATTGTGCTAAATTTTGAAGCTAGCTTAACGCTTTGTGCTAGAAGTTAGATGGATTCTCAGAATCATATGTTTTAAATGTCTATTTCTGTTATATTGTTTCCCTATGAGCTTATATAAATTATCATATACAGCAAGATCTCTCACATTGTTTCAAAGTCTATTCTAAAGTTTTTTCTTTATTTATTTCTAAGTGGTTATTATTACATCACAGGTTTAACATTACAGAAAATTTACCTGTTCCTTACACTTCCTAGGATTCCTATGTTAATCACAAAACGAAAACAGCTGTCAAACTGACTGAACTTCAAGTTAATGTAACGAAAAATGTGTCTCGCTTCTTAAGGTGATGCATCCGTGTAATTTCGCTAAAAATTTCGTCCAAAACTCAAATTCTTTTTGGTATTATAAAATACTTTAGACCTTGTACTTCAATAAAATGATGTTACTTTTACTCCAGGGCGCATATATTGGACGTCACGTGACTATTAAATGCCCTCTGTGCTGACGGCTTACCTGCCACAACCCCCTTAAAATGCTGACATCAGTCGTACAAGGCTTAGAAATTAATGGCTAATTTCTGGATTCAAAATTAGCGCTCATCCCAAGTGATAGGGAAAGCTGGATATGTTGGCAAGCCTGTTAACAAGGAACAAAGATAAAAGTGTGATTTTATCCCGCGCTTTTGGTGAATATTTACGTTTTACTGTTGAAATTCGCATAGTTTTTCCAGTTTTTTCTTCTTTATGTGCGTTTTGGAGGTGTACTGTTTCTCAGTGTTTTGTAGAAAGAGCATAATTAGTTATAAAATAGTTTTTAGGTTGGTAGTAGGCTTATTGATTAGTTTTACGTGTTGTTTTATAGAACTAGGTTAGATCACTTTTGCAGTATGAATAGATTAATTGATAAACGAAACAGAGGCGGGAAAAACTCAAAACGGCGTTCTCAGGGGTACAGTTTAGCACAAAAACGATGGAAGGGAAATACTTCAAAGGAAGAAACTGTGTGTGATGGTCCATCAAACCCAGAAACTGATCAGCTCCAGAGCTCTTCAGTAGACGATTACCAATCATTTAGTGGTGCATCAACATCTCAAAGTACTAAGTGTGCTTCTGCAAGAAAATTATATTTTCCAATGAGAATGCAGAGAGCAATAAAGGTGATGTTCCTGCAGAATATGTTTTAAGTCATACCAGTTTCTAGCAGGATATATAAATGGACAGTATGTGCTAGCTGTGGTGCAAATGATTTAACACCTCATTTTCAAAGTTCATGCCAACAAGCTTCAAAGTCCTCAAGGAACAAGCTGCACGTCTCCAAACTTGAAGCTGAGGAAAGCAAAAAGCAGTAGGAGGGTGTCACTTATAGATCTGGACAGTTTTAATTAAATTGTAGGTCAGAAAATTTTGAATATTATGTTACAAAACTTTAACATGGTTTTTATTGCTTTGCATTTTCCCCCCACATTTTCAGTAGTACAAAATCTGCTACACGAATCAGTTTTCCACCAATTTTTGTGAAACTTGCCACAAAACCCTAACATAGATATAGAAAGAAAATTATGTCATGATTTTGTTCTTCTCCACTTCTTTACTCCAATTTTTTAATATTACAAATTCTTGATAAAATGCAATTTTTAGCGTAACTAATGTTCAATTTTTTCCTACTATTTGATAAATAATAAAAATTTTAATAACCATAAGTATTTATTAGCTCACTGGGAATATAAACATCCATGTTACATTAAAGAAATTTAAACATTGCATCGTAGAGCTATAATTTAATATTATATTGATGAAACGCGTTTATAAATTAATTTCTTAAAAACTAATTAACTTTGAGATTTGAAATTTGGTACTTTAACTTGCATTAAAGTGCTATACAACTGGTAAAAGTTTCAAAAATATCTTACAAAAATGTAGAATTTTCAAATTGTACAGATGCATTACCTCAAATACTCTTCCTAACAAAAGGAAAATCTCTGCCCGAAACTGTATTCCCTAAAGGTACAGTTAACATTTTTTACAATATCCATTATTAAGTATTGCTTTTTTTTTTAATTTACGTCCGCCCCAACGTTAAGTTATATCGGACGGAGAATAAATTGGTTGAAATGGTGCTCAAATGAGTCCAGGCTCCATGGAGCTTAGAGTTACCCGACATTCGCCTTAAGGAATAAGGGAAAACCCCGGAAAAAAACTTATCTGGGTAACTCACCCTGTCCGAGATTCGAACTCGGGACCTCTTGAACGTGAGGCAGACATGCCACCATCTACGCTAGCGAGGCGGGCTAAGTATTGATATGTCTAATGTATAATTCAATTCGAGGTGAACAATAATATTAATAATAATATTTATATTATCTTTATCCTTGGAGCTGTCATTAATGAAATTATAAGAAAGTATGCTAATGAAAGTTCGAAAACAAAATATTAATGTCTATTGAAACTTCATCAAAGAAATTAGTAAATTAATAAAATGATATATAGTTGAGTGTTTATTCCACTCTGTTTTGTTAAAGTTTAACTTTTCATCTGTGGCTAATAAGTCTCCAAAGATTGGAGTTATGTTGGCTATCCTGAACTTTCCTTTTATGTTTCTCTATGTTCTTTCTTTTGTATTGTTGCCGCTTATGTTTTGTTCTAGATAAAATAACTTCAAATGAAACAGATTTGATATTTACACAAATCTTCATTTGAACACATCAAGATTAACCCAAATAACTATACATCTAATATATTTAATCTGTTTTTGACTGAAATATTAAGTATATGGTTTATACACAAATGTGTAACTAAAGATCAATAATTAGGTGCAGAATTTGTATTCGATTTAATGTTAGTTATAATATTTGCAACTAAGGTTTTCAGAATTTTAATAAGATTACCTCAAATTATAAAGTGCCTCAAATAATCAATCCTGTATCTTCCATTTGTTTTATCATAAAATCGTTTAATCTTTAAAACTAATTAAACATACCTGTATAGAATTTGCTTTCTAACTCTGAAAATTCTACAAGTACTACGATTCCATAGTCAAAGTAAAAATTATTTGTCTGATCTTTTCCGTAGACATAAAAGCCGTCCTTACGAAGTCCTTCATTTATATATACAAAGTTATTTAGCTTCGTCCTTCCGCATTTCGGTATGCCAATTACTATTTTACAACGAATCTTAACAATGATATCTATAATATATTGTCTCTCTAAAATAAGTGATTATTATCACATATATCATTTATCCAAAATATAACCTTGTTATAAAATATGATTACTCTTTTATTAAAGAGTACTTATTACTGTGACACGCGTTCCTCAAAATAATTGCATAATCCGAAATTAGAAAACCAAGCTGGGCGTAATCTAGAGATTGTGAAGATCTGGATGAGATATACTGTGATATTTGATGACACGATTTCCAACTGTCCTGGAAGACAGATTTATAAATATAACTACTTCAAAAGAATTAACCACTAATAAATACACGTTTGGCTCCATAAGTGTTGGACTGGATGCAGTCTTACATACAAATTTGAAAACAAGCTTGTCTATAAAAACTCTCATTAAGTACTAAATAAGTAACGCTTTAATTAAAATAGAACATGCACTACCTACAAACGAAAACTATAAAAAGCATTAACAGGAAAAGCAGAGTGGTATTTCTATGGGCGTCCTACTTACAGCTTCATTATATTATGCAACGACTTTTAAGAGAGATTATACCTAACTCGGTATAATGATGAACGTTTATAAAGGCATTTATATGAATTGCTATATTTGTTGTAATAATATGTGTTATTAAATATCACCCAAGTCATTGTTGAGTGACTTTAGTCACTCAATATAAAATTTACATTTGCAAAAGCCTACACAAGATATTAAATTTAAAGGTAAGACATTGTAACTACGAAATAAAATATCCAATTCTAAAAACATGTCTTCAAAACTTAACAGAAGAAATTTCTATATTAAATAAAGGTTTCATATAAATACTCTTGTATTGTTATAGTTATTCTATAGGCCGCACCATGGCTGAGTGGTCTGACCTAGGCGACCCGGGTTTCATCATGTGACCACATATTTGTGGTGAACAATATGGCGCTGGGGTGGGTTTCCTCCGGGTTCTCGGGTTTCCCCCACCATCATTCCACCAATTGCTCCATCATTCATTCATCCCAGGCGTTGGGCTAACCCCTTAACTCTAATCTGATCTATCAGGTCAATATACTTCGGCTCCCTCGCTCTGAGGGAACCGGAGCGACTGCTAACACCTGCATTTGTGAGGAAGACAGACATAAAAATAGTTATTCTCCTTAAATTTTTAAATGCATTCAGGTTTTTGGAGTGAGGGGATCTGAGTTATAATTAACATTTATAGAAAAACTTTATTTAAAATTCAGTTTCCTGTAATATCAAGCTCATATATACAAAATATGCTATACATTAGCACTCTTGCGTTAATTAGGAACATTATTGTTCTCTGTACTGTACTGTACCATTAATAATGGAAATAAACAACTAAAACACTGGTTTAATGTAGACTTTCAAATGCTCCATAAAAATGACTGATGCTTAACAAAAGCTTCGGTGAATTTAAAATCTCTCAAAATTTAACAAAATATTTGGAGATTTGACTTGGGTAATTAGTCTAATAACCCCTATAGATAGCAGAAGCAGTTCTGTATAGTAATAATGAAAGGTTTTTTCATGCTTTATTCATTTTTCCTAAGGGCTCAACTGCCGCAGCGCCAGTATTTATTGCCGTGGAAGTAAATAAAGGTACTTTCCGTATTAATTGAGAATTAAGTGTAAAGCAACATTCCTCAACAAAATGTTTAAAGTGAGACATCAATTTTTTATGAGTAGTTGACATTTTGTGTTAAAGATTACTCACTCAGATTTTGATGTTGAATTCTCTGCACATGATTCGACCTAACTTCTGGTCATCTTCAACGAGTGGGTAGTAATAGTAGGTGTAGTAGTTGCAGCAACACTTGTTGAAAATGACTAGAAGTTAGGTCGAAACATGTCCAGAATCTGAGTGAGTAATCTTTAAAACAAAATGTCATCTACTCATACAAAACTATAAATTTCTAAGTATATTTTTAAAATTTTAGAGGTTATGTTCTGAGTAAATGAGATGCTTTGGTATGATTTCTTCAATCTTCTTTCTGTGTTCACAACATGAAGACTTGACGGTATAGAAAAGTAGAGTCAGACTGAATAGTCAATGCCATAGCCCGGATTTGAACCACGGATCTCCAAGCTATGGCATTGAATTTTTCAGTCTGTCTATACCTTCCCAAACTTTGACTTACACACAGCTAGTGTGAAAAAACAATTTCCGACTCACTGATAATCTCTTCCGCTAAGTAGGCTCAGGGCGCACAACTGCTAACCAAGTGCTTTGTGCTTTGATCACTAAGGACACCTACAATATGTGAACTGCTTTGAGTAACTACAATATAATAAACACAAATGGCTGAGTGGTTAGACCACTTGGCTCTCACTTAGACGGCCTGCGTTCGATCCCGGGAGACAGCAAAATGAGATTTGTGGTGGACAACATGGCGCTGGGGCGTGCTTTCTCCGGGTCCTCCACCAGCATTCCACCAGTTCCTCCATCATCCTTCTTGTCATTCATCTCACCCTTATTTATCATACACTTCCTTCACCCTCAGACCAGGCATCGTGCTGATCACCTACCCTGGTTCTCTATCGGATCCAAAGCTTCGGTTCCTCAGGCCCAACGTTAAGGGATAGAGGAACAAGAATCCCCTAACATCATGATAGTGATATAACTAGGGAAGCTAAAGAAGAAGAAAATAGATAAGTTTTGCATTTACGTTTCTTAAGCAAATTTCAGAGTTCTGTCACTGTATACCTACTAAGGGGGGGGGGGGGGTAAGTTAAGATGTGGTGGATGGACGGGGACTGGGACATTTTGTACTTATGCACCCGAGAGCAGCGCCCCGGGAGGAGCCGGTGAAGCCAGCGGCCGAACCAGGATCCCCGATTTATTTATTTATTTTTAAATTTGCGGTGTCATATCAGATGACGAATAAAGTGGTGAAATGACTCTCAAATGAGCCCAGGGTGCATACGAGTGAGTTTCGGGTTAGCCGGCATTCATATTTCAGAGTAAGGCGAAACCCCGTAAAAATCTTATCCAAATAGCACGCCCTGACCGAGATTCGTACTCGGGACCTCTTGAACGTGAGGTAGGTGCGCTAAAGGGGCTGGCCGGGAGCCCCAGGGTAGGTTCCTACTTATCCAGATTGAAACTCCTCGGTGGTATTTAGTACAACAGTTAATGACAGAGGTTCTACTCCCATTAGTCCTGGACCCGTATGACCAAGGACCCAGGCCTCCTTCGACCAGGGAGTTACCGAGATGTCCCAAAAGGGCGCCCGGCTCCTTCGTGGGGCTTTCCATAGGGCAAGACCTAGAGACTAACAAGCCCCCCATCTGGTCCTGTGGACTCAAGACGGGATGGAAGTGGATACGCCACTTATGCGCGCCAACTCCAAAATGGGAAGGCTACCGATATGACCTCCGTGGGGCTTTCCATAGGGCAACACCTAGAGACTAACAAGCCCCCCCATCTGGCCCTGTGGACTCAAGACGGGATGGAAGTGGATACGCCACTTACTTGCGCCAACACCAAAATGGGAAGGCTACCGATATGACCTCGGTGGGGCTTTCCATAGGGCAACACCCAGAGACTAACAAGCCCCCCCCCCATCTGGCCCTGTGGACTCAAGACGGGATGGAAGTGGATACGCCACTTACGCGCGCCAACTCCAAAATGGGAAGGCTACGGATATGACCTCGGTGGGGCTTTCCATAGGGCAACACCCAGAGACTAACAAGCCCCCCCCCCCCATCTGGCCCTGTGGACTCAAGACGGGATGGAAGTGGATACGCCACTTACGCGCGCCAACTCCAAAATGGGAAGGCTACCGATACACCCTCGGTGGGGCCGCCTGGTGATCTTGTCTAGTATAATAGATAGATTTCTCTACTCTGAGCTGGATACACTCTCCGCAGCGACTGAAGCCCCCGGAGGACGAAGATTCAAGATAAAATTCCTTGCCATGCAGCGTCAGAGATACATATCGACACGGGTCAACCCTGAAAGAATCCACTTGGATGTACGGTGAAGTGAAATGAGGATGGAGGTGAAAC
Source organism: Mantis religiosa (assembly GCA_030765055.1). Taxonomy (NCBI): domain Eukaryota; kingdom Metazoa; phylum Arthropoda; class Insecta; order Mantodea; family Mantidae; genus Mantis; species Mantis religiosa. The sequence continues at coordinate 45,397,214 of CM060953.1, forward strand.
GGAATGAGAGGAAATTCGGAGAATATAGCGTACCTTTCCAGACCAAAGATACAAACAATCCCCGAAAAATCCCGTGGGTCAGGACGAACCACATAGTAATCGAACCGATGATCTTTTGAATGTCGATCACAGCTACTGCCTGAGCAAGGATAGATGGATAACGTAGCTTCGGTCAAGTCCACCACATCATTACACAGATTGCAACTCTTATATCTAAAAATAATCACATTTTAAGTGCCATTTTCAATTTTCTATATGATGTGGAATTTTTAATACATCGCCCAGTATACTTAATTCTATGG
>CM060953.1:45398515-45514194 GCA_030765055.1 Mantis religiosa
GCTGGTATCCCGTTTTCCGTGGTTATTCTTACTTCGTCGATCTTACCTTCTTCCAAAATATTATAACTTGATGAAGAAGATGTTCCCCGAAGTTATCAGGAAAATCCTTCAATTATGCCTCGGCTAGCTTTTGATATTCTTCTGTCATATTCTTACTTACGAGCAATGAAAACTTAAGTTACAAAGTTGGTAACGAGTAAAGAAATTAATCTTTTGTTTATTTCTTTTAACACCAAATCCATTACAATTCTTGTCACAAAACTTTATACTGTGATCGGAATCACTCTAATACTTCAAAGTGAACTAACACTTAAATATTTTCGAGCAATTTAAAAATCGTCCGATCTCTTAGGTGTTCCACAAAGAAAGATGAATTTTCTTTCGGTTTCTACACCAACATTATTTAATCATTCGTTACTATCGCTTACATGATTGGCCGATTTATTACTACGTCACTACATTACGTAATACAATTATTACTAGGGCCAATCACAAAATTACATATATTTTTACACAATTCTGTTTGTTTTTCTTTTATAAATTTATAAATTTTTCAAGCCCTTTGTAAATATAAATCGAGACAACTGTTACAATTCTCTCACCTCAACCTACCTCCCGGGGGTGCTCTACTTGGGGGCTTGTGTACAATACTTCCGTAGCGTACATAACCCAATCCAGTCCTCCGTCCCCTTCAGCTGCTGTGGTGCGAGCGCTGCGAACCCCTAGCACTCGTGGTACCTCTGACGATACCAAGAGGAACCTCGGGCCGAACATTCGAGCCCCTCTCGAATGGGAGTTGTTCGGATTGGGTTGGACTCGAGAGGGCAGTGTGTTCCCGACACAGGTCGGGAAACCAGACTAATGTCCTGCATAGCTAGTAGAAGGTGTGCTAGATCACCAGGCGGCCCCACCGAGGTTATTCCGTAGTCTTACCTGCGGAGTTGACGCGCGTAAGTGGCGTATCCACTTCCACCCGTCTTGAATTGGGGTGGGGAGCCTTTTTAGGCTCCAGGCATTGCCTCATGGAAAGAGCTCCGGAGTTTTCCATCGCTCCCGGGTTTATAGAGGCCGGAATCTTCGGAATTTTGAATAGATCTCGTGGTGAAAGTCGAATTCAGTCCTTCCCCTATTTACTTTATTTTTGGTCATATTGGTTGTTACTGAAGACCAAGCTATGTAGAAAATATACATTGTTCGAGTTTGGGAGTGGCAAACGAGCCATAGCTTTGCGCAGGGTAATAAGTGGTGCGTGTGTACACGGAAATTAATCTCTGAGTTGTCAAGTAAGTGGGGGGGGGGAGAATGGTAATAGTAATTGTTTTGTTTTGTCACAGAGAAACGTGTTTAAGCAAATTTGAATGTATATTTGTTCAATTTGATAACACTATTCAAGACAAAGTGAGTGAATAGGCTACATTTGTAAAATCTGTTTCTTTAAAGGTCGAAAGAAATCACCAAAATTAAAATATTGAAAAGGAAAGGGAAAAAGAAAGTTATACATAATCACACTCTGGCACAATACCCGACATTCACCTGTTATATCTAAGAGTTGAAAATCCTGTGAGTTTTTCACTATTACACAATCTAATTCTACAGAAACTAATCGCAGAAATGCTTAGGTGGCACAATAAAACGCAGATTATACTTTTAAATTCAACTGATGTTATTTTCACTTTAAGAAATATTAATATTTTATCTAGGTGTTTCGTATGTTTACGTTCTTCATATTTCATCTATTCTGTCAACTAAATTGCTTAGTAGAAGGTAGAAGTACGTTCAATTAATGGAGAGGACACCTTTACCTGGGCCATCCTTAGTTTATAAAGCAATGTAAACAAAAGCACGTATGCGTGTGTGACATCATTGGCTGTTTAGCCTTTTATCTCTGTAGATGAAAAATATAGTTCGCATATCATTTTAAAACACTTTAAATCTAATACAAAATATTATAAAAAAGCTTCGCTTTATTAAAATGCAACAGTCAAGCAGTAATTAATTTGGTATGCGTAAGTTTAATTTGTACGGATTAATAAGAGTGCACAGTGCGCTTGCACAGTTTTAAAGCAGAAGTAAGTGCGGGAGTCAGTTTGCAATATGGCTGCTTCCATGCAATATGTAAACAGCATAGAGTAAATCGTTAAAAAGTGGTGAAAAACAAATTATTTTAACTGTTTTGCAAGTTATGTTAAAAATACCCGACTTTAGCAATGGAGGACTTAATTTGTCAGCAGAATAAACGGTGCTTCAGCGCCAAGTACGTATTAATGCCGCTCGAAGCGAAGTTCTGAAAACGGGTCGGCTTCCCATCCCAGGAAATCATCGTAAAAAAGGTCAATTTTGAAAGAAAAATGTGATGGATTGGTTAAAAGTGCTGATCGTATAAGATGCATAGCTTCTTTCAAAAAACGATCCACCAACAATTACAAAAGTGCTTCAAACAGTAAACAATAATCCCGAATTGCCGAACTTCACCAAAACCAGCTTCCACTCCGCTCTTCGCGACATAAGTTTTGAATTTGTGAACAGAAACAGAATAGATATACGAGGACTGTGCAATAAAGAACGATTCACAATTTCCTTTTATTTCATTTTTGACAATGTACCTTTACTCATTCTCATAATTTTGATGGTTCTTCTCAAAATAGTCTCCCTTGAATGTGAAACATTTGTCCCAGCGTTTCTACCAGTCTTCAAAGATATGCTGGAAACCATTTTCTGAGAGATTCTTCAAAATCGCCTCCGCAGCCTTTACCACTGCTTCTGATGATGGGTAATGCCTCCCACGAAGGTGTTTCTTCAAGTTAGGGAATAGAAAAATGTCACTTGGGGCCAAATCCGGACTATAGGGAGGGTGAGGGATGCGCTTCACGTTGAATTTTTTAAAGACATTCAGCAACAACTTTGGCAATATGCTGCCGCGAACTATCGTGGTGCAGCATCCAGCCTGCTTCACGGAAACGTGGTCGTTTGCGCCTGATATAGACTTGCAGTGTTTTCAGGACATCCCTGTAGTATTGTCCAGTTACTGATGTGTGTGCAGGTACAGCATGCTGATAAACCATTCCATGAATATCAAAGAATGAGATAACCATAACTTTCCCAGCAGAAGCAGCCACTTTTGCTTTTTGGGGAGTTGGTGATGAAGGATATTTCCACACTGAGCTTTGCTGTTTGCTCTCAGGATCAAAATGATGTAGCCAAGTTTCATCAGCAGTGATTACGTTTGAAAGAAACTTCGGATCTTCCTCTAACAACAACTTTAACTGCATGTTACCTCCATTGCAGCGGTAGACAATACTGAACATGTCTGAACTTGCCCGGTTCTCAGAGGCGGGAACCAGGTGTACCAACAATGAAACTACTACGGCGTGTTTGTTTCACATTAAGCTAACAGAATATAATAAGATTGAATTTTAGTGCAAAAAGTTATGACCGTAAAAAAATATGATCATTCTTTACTGAACAGCCCTCGTAATTGTTGAGAATGCGGATATATTGTTGTGGCGCAGGAAATTTTAAAGTAAAATTCGGAAGTGGAAGTCGTTTAAAGAATTCGTCAGTTGCCAGATTCCAATCAGATACGTATTTTTTCTTTTTTCATCTGCATGCCAATAGAACTTTCAAGTACATTGCCAAAGTTGCTACTCGCAGTTATTTAGCACTGTTATTTCGCAGAAAAACTCGTGTCTTAATTTTCAATTATAAATGAGATGGGGTTATGTGAAGTAATCAAATATTTAAGTAATTGCTGTAAGCATTCATTTTAATGCATAAAAGGAAAAGTATAGTATACAGTATATAAACCTTTGCATTTAAGTAAACTTATAAGTGCTATCGCATAAGCTACTCAAACATCGAAAGCGCAAAGCAAAACTTTGCATAGAAGTCCGTTGACAGCACACATGTTTGCCACGTGTTGAATAAAATATCGCGAAAATTCCCTCCAATCATAGTCGTCGGCGGAGTAATATATTTTCCTGCTTTGTTTACATCGCCATATAAACTAAGTGTAGCGCCGGTATAGCTCATCGAGTTACTAGCAAGGGTCTTGTGTATACATCACCTGAAGAATTGATGCCAGAGGAACCGCAGGAGCGTGTGGGCTGCTGGATCAGTCAAATCAAACAACAGAGACGCAGAGTTCCCTTACAATTACAAGTTTGCTTGAATGTTTACCCGCCCAAACCACTGGTGATGGCTCATATGAGCCATCAGCGGGAAGTGAGGAAAGTTCGAGCTAAGAGTGCACGCTCGACTGTCCACTTCTGAAGGAGCCCACAAAAAGTTGCAAATCGCAAACCTCTGCACCAACTCTCCACCACAGACGGATAGACAGCCTCGAAGTCAAGTTGGAATGTGAAATAGAGATTAAATGAGATAATATGAAAGAGAGGAGATACATGGTAAACGATACCATCGCAGCATACGCCTCGCCGACAAGGGTCACCAACAGAAAAACAATAGTTTAGAGAGGGCGGCCCCAGTGTTGGATCATTGGGAGATTATGACCCCACTAGACGCCGACTTAGGCTGTTCCGAATACCCCGCATGGCTTCCGGGCACCTGAGATACCCCGGGAGCTAATCCTTACAGCAGCTAAATCTGAGCTACACATGATTTTTCTAAGATTTTTTGGCATCAAAATTTTCAATCGAAATCAAATTTAAAAATAGAACATCAGGGTGCATAGGGTTTTGCATCCATTCCTACAACCAGAAGAATATAAAATATATGTTATCTCGCAATAAATTCTTCCTAAAAACCCACAACCCATCCCAAAATATCCTGAAAAAATCCTACCCTTAAAGTGTGGGAACGCAGCAAAAATCCTTCTTGATTTCTAAAGCCAGTCAGCAGCTCGGTCGGTCTGTCGGCGGCCACCAGAATAGAACCCGGCAACTCCCGAACGCCTCACGCGTTACCGTGGAGTCAGCTTGCTCAGTAAATATATCATATTCATATTCAACATGTTATCATTGCTACCATAATATCCAAAACTAGGTCAAGTGACGAGTTTAGTCTACGCAGGAGTACCTGCTTTATTGAAACCTCCGTGCTCTTCCGAATCATTCTATATTATTTCTTTCTCCGGGTTTCAAATAAATGCAATTATTCCAGTCTGCTTTTGTGGATATTCTAGGCTGCTGTAACAATTCAATAATCTCTGAAACACCACCTACGAGTCTGTTCTGTTTCGCTTCCTTTATTTCTCTTCAGCATCATATGAAAGTTCTGGTGCAGATATGCTGTTATAAATTTAAATAATTGCTTTGTGCTAACACTTCTAATGATTACGGTTTATTGCTTGCAGGATTCACAAAAATGTAAAGATTTTCATTATGTATTCTACTGCTCCTCTCAAACAGCATGCAAAACAAATAATTAAAACTGTGTGGGTTTTAAAACAGCTGCAACAATTATCTTCATTCTCAAAGACCTAGTCGTTCAAATCCAAAAATCTTATTTTATTTATGCAGTATTTATTTATAATTTATAGCTTTATAAATAGATAAATACATCGGGTCAGAAGTTTGAATAAATGCAAGCTCCTCGTTTATGTTTTATTTCTATAATGCCTTTTCTTAAATTCCTTATTTTAATAAAAATAATTATTTTTCATAAATAATTTATCCCTGATTTCCATATATTTAATAGATGCAATTTACCGCACTGCATCTCTTCTGTTTTACTTTACACTATATTGTAATTGGAAAAATCTTTCAATTTTGCAATATCAACGTGTATATAATTCTGCTCATGTAGGAATAAAGAGTATATCTTCAGTATTGCCTCTTTGGAAAGTCTTTAACCTATAATTGACGAGGCATGGAGGTCTGCATGCAGGTAAAGTTGACGTTAGGGGAAGATCCGGCAATCAACAGTCTTGTAACCCATCGCGCACAAACACATCTCATGTGTAATGTTTCTATCAACAACGTGTGTGTGGCACCCAATGAAATGTTCAGTATTTCAGAAAGTGATCTTAAGGTAATTCGTCGATCCTCTCTCACAATGGCAGCAGCAGTGTTAATGTTTTCTTCCGTAAGAGCAGCAACTGGAGCACCGGGTCTACCTTCCTTTGAAATGTATTTTCTCCCTTCCTTAAACATTTTAAACCACCTTCAAGCTGTGCTTTAGGAAAGAACAGTCTCTCCATAGGCCTCCTGTAACATTGTATAGGCCTCAACTGAAGATTTGTTGAGACTAAAGCAGAATTTCAAAGCTGCATATTGTTCCTCGCGTGCTACCTCGATTGCAGCGGTAGGCGAAACTGAACATATCTGAACTTGCCTGGTTATCACAGGCGGCAACCAGGAGTACCAACAATGAAACTACTACGGCGTGTTTGTTTTAAATAAGCTAAGATTAATTTTAGTGCGAAAAATTATGACCGTAAAAGATTATGATCATTCTTTATTGAACAGCCCTTATAATTGTTATTCCTAGCAGCATCTGCAATGAATTCAAAATCCTCTACCTCCTCATAAACTTTTAATAAATATATTAAAATTGCTTAGTTTTTAAATAATGGTGTTATGTATTGCAAAATTATCTATAAATTACTGTATCAGATGCCAAATTGATGCTGAATCTACACTGAGATTTCACGTAAGCATACATATCAGAAGAAGGGAACGCCTAAGAAGCTTTAAACTTAACTAACCGGAAAGATCAACCTTAGCGGAAGATACGATCAATGCAGGCCAACTTGCTGATTTCCATTAAATAAAAACTCTTTCCATTTGCGACAACTGCTTCCACAAAATTATTTGCAAGATAATTCAAATATCTAGAAAGCCTATCATCTTAAATCAATAACAGAAGAGAGATTAATTCCATCCAATTTTTCTATTAATTCATTAACATTGCCTCTACTGCACTTGGCAAATAGCATCTCTAGAGCTTAGCCCACTCTAATTGGTACAAAGTGTATACCTAAAATCTCAATTAAATCTTTTGGTCCATTTCCCAAGAAGAAAACCATCAAAGAGTGGGCGAAACGTCAGCTAAGGGGGAAACAAGCTGCGGCCTGTACCGGAAGCGGACGGTAATAACATTGACATCAGCCGTAGAAACTTGGACGATAGTGTCTTTTGATGCACTTCCTGTTCATATTTGTCTCGAGGCAAAAGTTGAATTTCCTGCATTCAGTGCTGGTAACCTAACTTATTGTGTCTTGCACTTATTTTACTGAAAGTATATAAATAACATTGTATAGGACTAAATAATAATCGCAGCCCAACTTGGATATTTACTTCATTTTTATTGGCAATGCTTACTTACGATTAAATCACATAAAAATAAATATTACCTGTAAATTATTGACTTTCTAAGGTCAACAACCACTTTTGAATAATTGGCCAAGGTTAACGCTGGTTACCTTATTGCTAAAATCAGTTTTATTTTTAGTATTTACTATCGACAAACATTATACTGTCACCCTGGCGGTAGACTCGCGAAGCCGATGATAAATGATGGCCGGTGGAGATTCGGAAAACTTCGGGGCCGATCGTTACCGGAAGCGAGACAGTTGAGGGTAGTTTTGGAGAAAATAAACACTTTTTGAGGTTGCTAGCAAATTGTAAGTTGAAGAATGTATTTGCTACGAAAATAAAGTGTAGTTTTTGTGTTTTGTAACCTCGTCTTGTTATTTCACGAACCCACAAAGTCACAATACACATACTTAATGGCTGAAATAGTGATATTATTTTTAATTAACGTGCTTTAACCAATAAGGTTATATGGTATAATGAAGGAAATGGGTGAAATGATGCTCAAATGAGTCCAGGTCCGTAGCACTTCGAGTTACCCGACATTTATGTTTCAAGATAAAGGAAATCCCCGGAAAACCCCTTTTCCAGATAACTCACCCTGACATTATTCGAACTCGGAAGCTCTTGAATGTGAGGCAGACAGGCTACCACCTACGTTGCAGAGGTGGAGAAGCTAATTAAATTGTTTAAAAATGAATTCCTAGATTAAATATTTAAATTAAATAATTATGAAAGCGAACTATAGATGTAGTAGCATGAAAGTTGTATGACGAATTTATATTATTTTGTAATAAAATTATTCACAAAAATATTTTAAAACTAAATATAAAAAAACAAGAAATGTTTGAAAGGAAAAGCAATGTTAAATAAAATGTACAGACGTGTGTAAATTATTAGACTCATACATGTATTTTTACTTTGCTACAGTTTAACATTCAAAATAATAGATATTTACCGCCGTAACCTATTTCAATTTGTCGTAATTCTTTTGCTTGCTATAACATAAAGCATATTCAATTAAATTTCTCTCTTAATAATAGCTGGGGGATTTTTCGTTTACTTATAGTAATATGGTGGTAGCTCTGAATTAAGAGCAGCCATTTTCTTCATGTCTGTTTATCCAACTGTTTGGTGATATTGCCTTCATTTGGTGAATGCAGTTACTGAATATTGTTAATATTTGCCTTTATTGTGTTTTATGGCTAATATATCCTCAGTATTTATTATTAATTGATCTCAAGCCAGGTAACATCGTGTATCTTATCCTCAGCATTCACATTGATTCATAAGTGAGGTTATGGGTAAAGCTGCTGACTTATCCCCAAGGAAAGTAGCTGTAGCTGAGAGTCTTTTGAAGGAAACTGTTTATTCGCAACGTGTAACAGCTAAGAAATTATGTATTTCATAAAAATCTGTTAATCGCATTTATCAAATTTTAACATTCGGTGAGACTTTAACCTCACAGAGGGATGGAAAATGCGGGAGGAAAAGAAAGCTATCACCAAGGATGCAAAGAAAACTTGTGCAGGTGGCAAAACAAAATAGAAGAGCAACCAGCATTGACCTCAGTAATCAACTAAAACAGTGCGGTACGAAATATCAGCCTCAGTAGTTCGCAGAAGATTATGTGAAGCAGGTTTGCCAGCACGCAGGCCTTGTAAAAATGTTAAACTGACACATGCAATAGCAAAAAAACATTTAGAATGGGCCAAAGAGATGCAGAAACATCCAATGGAATTTTGGAGAAAGGTAAATAGTATGAAAATTGTATATAGCATAAAATTAAAATATGTACATGTAAATTTTATGGAAATGAAATAAACAGCCTAAACTTTGTTTCTCTCATTGCTGGTTTTGTTATACTATCTTTGGGCAATTTTAAAACTGTTTAATATTTATAGAAGTTTTTATTGTTTCAGGTAATTTTCTCAGATGATTCCATGTCTGAAGTATGTGAAGAGAGCAGCCAATATGTGAGAAGGACAGATAAAGAAGGATTTTCCCCTCAGTGTGTAGATCAAAGAGTAAAGCACCCAACATCAAAAATGGTCTGGAGCTGTATGTCTGTCCATGGACCTGGAAGATTATACATAGTTGTGGGATCTATGGAGCAGAAACAGTATAAAAGTGTATTAGAAACAAGACTATCTCCGCAAAGTAAAGAATGATTTCCAAATGGTGATTTTGTGTTCATGCATGATAGTGCTCCCTGCCATAGAGCAAAATCTGTAACCCAGTTCCTCAAAGAAAACAATGTAAAAGTATTATCATGGCCGGGGAATAGCCCTGGATCTGTGGGGTATTTTTAAACAGAGACTGAAAAAATTGAAAATAGCAACAAAAGTTCAGCTTATTGAGGGCCTGATAAGCATTTGGCGCAGAGATGAGGAAATAAAGTAAAAGTGTTCCACCCTTGTAGAGAGCATGCCTAAACGCATCAAAATGGTAATAAAGGCTAAAGGAATGCAGACAAAATACTAAGAGTTGAAAAAATATTTTGTAATATTATTTCTGTTAAATAAATAGAAAATAAACGGTATATGTTAAAAATTTCACCATTGAGTGTAATAATCTGCACACGTCTGTAGTATATAGTCATTTGCCTGAATTATAACATTTATGCTTAGCAGTGGCGGCAATTCAACAATGGCTTCACTGTGAAAGAAAAGAAACCAACAAGCTTCAAGAGAGAGTCGTCACTGAAACGTACAAAAGAAACAAGACGTAGAAGAATGCCTGAGAATCAATTGTTAGTAGTTAGTATCAGAAGACAAGAAGAGTAGACTTTCTGTAAGTAAAACTATATTTAAGTGGGAAAGGTTCCGAATGTAAATCGTAAATCCTCAGCGAAATAATACGGTCATCTGATATTATAGCTCTCCCGTATTCTTAAAAGTAAATTTGCTAACAACATTAATAAAAGATAAAATACCAAAAATATTGATGTAAATTTCGCTCACATTTCTAGAATCGAACGCAAGAATACATATCATTTTTGAGAGAAAGTTAAAACTAAGTAAATTACTGTAAATAAAATTATCTCAAGTCTATTTAATTTATTATTTAGAAATAAAGAAAAACGAAATGCATATACAAATGTGTGGTTTAAAAAGAGTACAAAATTGAATGCATTTACTCCAATCTTTAATTTACCCTTTTTAGTAAATAAAATTTTAAAACGATTTACTTCAGTCATTATTCAAGCTGAAATTACTTAGTAAAAGATCTCGAAAACCAATTTGGTGGCGCCAGTGTATCAGCTAAGCGAAGATCATTACATATCTGTAGTGCACTGCAGAATCTCTAAAATACAAATACTGGATTGCATCTCATATTTTCAGTGTCTTCCTCGTTCTGAAAGATGTAATATGGTACTCGTACTATTTTCGACGATAATGTTCATATTGACATTGAAGAAACCTCAAGGTCCCGCTGCTAACCTAATCTATCTGCGTGTTTTGACTATTTTGTTGCACATAATGCACGAACTAAATTATATCCACTAATGGCTTACGTATATATTGTTGCAGACATGGAACAGTTATATCTGATATTTTCATTTTATCATACACGTAAATTTTATCTGGGTCTTTGTTTATTTTCTTAATTATTATTAATATTTACTTCAATTTAATTCATGGAACTACTCAGTAAGAATTGCAGTTACTGATGCTTTAAGATCAAGTAAATAATCAACTATCTCTTTGCCCACCTCGGTAGCGTAGATGGTAGCGTGTCTGCTTTACGTTCAAGAGGTCCCGAGTTCGAAACTCGGTCAGGATGAGTTATCTGGATAAGGTTCTCTCCCGGGTTTCCTTTAATCCATAAATATGAATGTATGGTAACTAAGTTCTATAGACCCTGAACCCATTTGAGCATCACTTCACCCATTTCATTCATCGTCCGATATGACTTAACGTTGGAGGAGATAAATTTGAAGAAAACAAAATGCTTCTCCGTCTCTATGGTGTGTGTGTATATATAAACAGTTCTAGAACTTAATAAAAGTGTAAATAAAGTCACAAAAATACATGTAAAAAACAAAAATAAATAGAAATATAAGGTCAAGGGGCGTAAAATATCTCCACTAAATTCTAAAATCCAACCTAGGGTAGTACTTGAAAACCTTCACCACTTTGTTGTCATCCGCCAGCATTTCTGCAAAGCTGACCGGCAGCTGCAGAGACGTCCTAAGGTGCGATAGGTAGAAAACACTCTAGCAACTGTCACTGATCTTTGATACCGAAATTAAGAATTGCAATGTATAAAGAATTATGATGGATGTCAAAGGAATGTTGGTTCTTTGTTACAACACGTGCAAGGGTAGTTGAGTCGAATAGCAGTTGGGGGAGGATAGTTGTTATAACAAAAGCAATGTAAGAAACAGTGTCCTTAGCAGATTTCTATAGGGGCTCACTTGACTTGTTGAATGAGGTATTCTTCGGTACCTAATAATGAAAATAGAAAGATTGTCACAAAGGAAATCTTTGGTTGAATAAGGGGCTTTCAGAACGTGAAAGTGATACACCCACGTGCATCTGTGGTCATTCATTCAGTCCACGGCGTTAGGCCGATTAGGGTGGCCCACTTCTTCTGTCTTGGTTGAGGTCAGACCAGAAGAGGTGAGAGAAGATTTTTGTCGGTTCATATGTACGTGAAGAACGAATTAAGTTTATGGAGTAATAAGCATTCCACCTTCAGTCTCTCTGAACAGTGATCTCTTGGTAATCCTTGCTCGGCAACTTCAAGTTCGATGTTCTGAGAAAAAGAAGCAGTCAATAAATCAGTTTGAAACGGGCATTCCAGTGTCAATAAACTATCCTTCTCACACATATCCACGCATACCCTGTGAGAAACCTCATTGTTTTACCCTGAGCTAAACACTATTTGTTTCAAACTGTATCGCCAACGGGGACTTTGCTCGCCAAAATATTATTGCGTCAAGTTGGCACCCCAACGTGGAACCGTGTGCCCCCCATTATAAACATTATTTGCTTCATCTTGTTACTTTTTTCCTGTAAATTTACGTCTTCCAACGTTAAGTCATATCGGGTGATGAATGGAATGGGTGAAATGATGCTCAAATGATTCCAGGGCCCATGGAGCTTAGAGTTTCCCGACATTCGTCTTTCAGGATAAGGGAAAATCCGGAAAAAGCCTTACCCAGGTAACTCACCCTGACTGAGATTCAAACTCGGGACCTCTTGAACGTGAGGCACACACTCTACCACCACGCTACCGAAGCGGGCAATCTTGTTACTAGAATGGCCATGTAAAAAAGCCTTTATTAAATTATTCGTTTTAGTTTTTTTAAATATGATTGCTATTACTTACTAAGACCATGTATTATGCAATACACATGAGTTACGTACACTGAAGACACTCGTGCTTTCATCTTCGCTTTGTATTTTCAAACCCCTCTTCGATCTCCAACGATGCATTTACCGCACTTGTTTCGAATATACTAAAATAGCACGATCACCGTTGAAATACCGAGCAGAAGGTTTGGATATCAACAACTAGCAACATATCTCTCAATAGCAGGTTTCATTTTCACCGTTGTACCACTTGGTATGCACATGTCAGCTAAAGATAAGCTCTGAGAATAAAAAACAGAATACGCCCGTGCATTATTCTGAAAGCACCCTGCCTCATGACTCCAGCAGCTGCCATTCTAAATTTAGACTTCAATTTAGATTCAAATGAGCAAATCCATGTTTCATGCGACAAAATGGTCATTGTTCAAACTCGCTTAACACATTTCTGTTTATTAATATCTCCAATAATAGTATGACATTATTTCTCTTTTTAGGAATGATTTGATCCATATAATGTGCTTGTGTAAATTATTTAAGAACCAAAATGTGTTTGGGTCAAACCTACTGTGCTTTATTCTTCCAACTGGGACATCGCCTTGATGCTGCACCAAGACTGAAGGCACGCTTGCCACAGTACATTTTATTTCTATAATGTTTATTTATTTTGTAATGAAGAAGTTATTTAATTTATACTCACACTAGTCAGACCAGTTTGCTTGAGGACTCTAATATGAGTGTCCTCTTTCCCTGTATACTTTAATTTTATTATAGCTATATAGCTCCACAATTTGTATAGCACCATCTGTGCTGAGTAATTAAAATAAAAATTCAACAACAACAAAAACCTTCTGTTCTTGATATTTTAATTTTTTCATGCCCTTGTGCATTATAACCCTATTTAGCAACTCTTTCTCTATAAAACTGCTATTGGCAATCAAACATTCAAGTACTGCACAAGTATGTTACGGACATAGAAGATCATTGGCAGCCTATTTATCCAATCTGTAATTGTTTCTGACTTAAGCGTTTCTGTATCGAAGGTGTAATGAACAATTGGAATAGTGCAATAATGATATTCCTTATTATTTGGGCAAGAACAACAGTGGTCCGAATGTCATCACAGAAGACTTAAAGTTCTAACGTATACTACCAGAATGCTGAACAAGGTCAACTACTGGTGAACTTTACAGTTATAGAAAGATAGATTCAGACTGAAAAATTCAATGCCATAACAGTGATTTGAACCACGGATCTTCTGGTTGCCGTCCAACCACTCTAACTATTGAGCTACTATGGCCAACACCATGACCTAGGACCTAATAGTGGTTAACTATAAAGCCCGGGCCTTAGAGTACTTGCACGTTGTAAGTCGCCATTGAGGTAGTTGTCTCATGTAAGAACTAATTGGGTAAGAAGAACTATTTAAAGAAAACACCGACAACTGTCAAGTAAATATTGGATGTGCAATCAACATGGAGTTTCAACGAAATACTTCAGGATACAAGGTTGGGAAGACTTCAGTTGCGGGCGTAAAATATTAGAAATAGGTCAGCAGCCTTCAGTCAGTATAATTTATTATTCAGATTAAAATTGTAATTTAGTTATTTATTAGAAAATGTACATAGTAATAAGGCTGCTGTTAGGTCAGATTTAGTTGTAAGGCCACTGGAGACAGTGACCATTAGGTCAGTTAATGTAGGCATAAGTTCTGTCTCCAAAAGGAAATTTTTCATTAATTAAATGTATATTATTTGTAATTTCTTAAATAATAAAGAACACAACAAGTCCATATTTACACTCTAGACACCTGGATATAAGCTCACAGATTAAAATAATAAATAATAGTTGTTTCATGTGTTTACGAGAACTCCTAAGTAGTTTACCAGGATAAACACGAGTCATTTGGAGAATTTAATGTCATGTCGGCATGTTGGCCATAGTAGCTCAATGGTTAGAGCGGCTGGACGGCAACAGAAGATCCATGGTTCAAATCCCGGCTATGGCATTGAATTTTTCAGTCTGACACTATATTTCCATACTTTAGCCTACACACGGCAAGTGTGAACGGATAATTAACTTGCATTTACAGTTATAGTTTCAATTTTAATTTATAAAAGACCTAAAATACTTATTCCTTAGTACTTACTCCATTTCCGAATTTTTTGGTATTATTGAAGTGGTACTTAAGGAAATCTGAAATAGTCATCTACCAATTTTCTTCACAATCGTTGGAATTGATACCAACACTATGTGGCCCATCATTACAGATATATGCTTTCCAAACTTTTAGTATTAAATAACCTAAAAATAATATTTTAAAATTTTATAACATTTACCTTCTTTACTACTTATAAGAAGTACCTATTCCATTCCACCCAAAAATTGACAGCGAATTTTCACTGTAAATATATGTTGTATAACTCCCTGAATACAAATAAAATTAATTTCAGAAACTATCTGTGTGCTTGCTTGTCTGTCTATGTGTACGTCTGTATGAAAGCAATGTTTTCAAGAAACGTATCCCAAATTACCTCTTACATTATGCTTTTACCGCAAATTTTAATTCAAAATGACTATTTTAATTAAAATAACATGCATTTGATATATTTTATCACAAATAAAAGTTTATATCTTGAATTTTCTGGGAACTAGGTCTAAAATCCGCTTCCTTCTGGATCACTTTTGTATAACTAATAAACCTTAAGCGATGGAAAAAAATCGCACTATACAAAAGTGTAGGTAATTTAGTCAAATAAATGTTCATATATAGCTATTTTCGAAATAATCATCGTTTTTACTATGAATCTTGAAATATGTATCCATACTTTCGCATATAGAAAGTCATTAGTCACTTTTCTATATCTTGTCCATGAACGGAAAACGTAATTTTAAGACTGTCATATAGCGATCAGTTCTTAAATGTTTAAATACCACAGTGTTGCGGAATTCTCATTGTAACTTCAAGGAAGTATGTAATAAACCCATTTGTTGATTAGCATGGAGTAAACAAAAGGATAAGCCTTTGAGTGAGTGAAGAAAGTTACGTGAGTGCAATCCATCAAATGTTTGCAACATAATTGATACAGGAAGTTATATCAAATTCAAACCGAAAATTTAAAACTCTACCGATGCATCCTCAAATCAAATTGTTTTGCTTCTTAATGATGCTGTCAATTGCCAGATTATATCGACTTTACCGATGTGTGTCAGAATTTATTTCCATGGGGAGCTATTTTACACGCCAGTAGATCTATTGACTGGAGCTATTTCTTATAAGCACACTTAAAGACATAGGTTTGGGGTGAATTTAAACCCGGGACCTTGGAATCATACCTTGCAATGTCTATCATAGGTTTGGGAAAGGGTACTCATAAGAACATTGTCATATATCACATCCTTTGTGATCAGCAAGACGGAAAGATATGTAGTATTTAACGCCCGCTTTTACCACATACGGCACCGCAGGCGGTGACACTGATGGTGCATGAGATGAATATGGAGCAACGGTTTACTGAGATGGCGGGGAAAACCGAGGTCCCGGAGAAAACCCGCCCCAGTGCCGTGTTGTCCACTACAAATCTCACTTTGCGGTCGGCTGGGATCGAACCCGGGCCACCTTGGTGAGAGTCAAGCGGTCTAACCACTGAGCCACGGCGTGGCCACAAAAAACGGAAAAACGGGTAAAATTAAAGGGAAAACCAGTTCCACCTAAAGCGTGTATAAGTGCTAAAGTAAGAAGAGGAAGGACTACTTTGTTCACACCTTCGGAGTAATGTTCCGCTGGTCTAGACTACTGTGTTTTTCCCACTATATGATAAATAATTAAATAGTGAAAACGGTGTAACAGAGGCTTATCGAACGTAAACCATAGATTTAATTTAATTACTTCAAAAAAATTGCATCTCATATGTGATCAAAAATAACCCTCTCGTAATTAACAAACTTAAATTCTATTCCATCCAATTCCATTTTGGCTGATTTTGGACCGATGTTGACATCAGCCATACAATGATTTCTATATAAAACTTCTCAGACAGGCCATATTTAGTTAATATTTCACTGTTGTAACCATAAGTGTTTGATCGGCTTACAACAAAGTATGGGTTAAAAAGTTAGAGATATAGCCATTAGCCCTGTACCTCTGTTCTCTCTGCTGAAAAAGAATGACTGAGTGTCATAATTATAGTTAATGCTTTCTCACTAAGTCCTCTTATGCCTCGCCGATTTAGTGCATGCCATTAACAACTATAATGTATTGTTTATCATATGGTGATTTGATCTGGTCGATTTACTTTTCCAACGGATGTTCGCACATCATACGGACGGCAATAATCCGGATCGCTCATTCGTCAGTTCCATATTGCTTTTCTCCAAATAAAAAAAAAGTGATGCTACAGCAAACTACCGTTATAATTCCTATTAGTGATAGGATTTATTCCCCATTATTCCTTTATACACATCGTGCTGTCCAAGTGGGAATAACGGTGAGCAGCGATGATTCTTTTCGTTTACAGGTAGAAATGAATGTCCCTTTGTGCTGGCGCTTCACTGCCGTTAAGCTCTTTAACAGTTGCTGTTATAGCCCTGCTGTTTAATTTACAAATACTGCAGAGAGTTTTAAAAATTCTGAATGAAGATGTATCTGTTTCAAAAGCAAAAACTCTCTGTCGATTGTACTATATTGGCAATAAAATTAAACAGCAAATATCGCTTGTTATGTTCCCTTTTATACTTCCCTGTCCATTCATCTTTTTTCAGATATAAATTTCAGTGAAATCTTTAGAAAAATAAGGGTTTATGAATCATTTTAAACAAATTAGATCCATAATTTCCAAACAGTATAACTAACTTAAAGCTCACTATCCTTAAACGTTCCACAAATTAAATATTAAGAAAAATAATTCAAGTTAAGCTTTAAAACGATCTGAAATTCTTGGAAATGTTTTACACATTATAGTTTTGTTTTCATAGAGTTTCTGCAAAGAATTCTAACAAAAGCTTACTTTGGTAGTCAGATGTTTAAAAATTCACGTTACTGAAAATTGCATAAGATTTCCATGATCTCATGAGAAACAATTGAATCACCACAGGATTTTAACTACCGTATGTGTTTCTTTTTTTTTAATTTACGTCCTCCAACGTTAAGTCATATGATAACGTTAAGCCGATGAATGGAATGGGTGAAATGGTGCTCAAATGAGCCCAGGATCCATAGATCTTAGAGTTACTCGACATTCATCTTTCAGGCTAAGGGAAAACAACTGAAAACCCCTTATTCTGGGAACTCACCCTGACCGAGGTTCAAACTCGGGACGTCTTGAACGTGAGGCAGACACGCTACCACTACGCTGCCGAGGCTGGCCGTTTGTTCATTCATGTGACTATTTCTTTAGAAGCTTTTTCATTTATTTCTTTTTAATACAGTTAAAATTTGATTAATAAATTTGCTGCATGTATAAGAAAAATATAGCAAGCTAAAGTGATAGAGAAATGTTTTCAAAATCGATCATTATGTGAGGTTTTGAAATTCTGTTCGATTTACATGAATACGAAAAGAAAAGAAAAATTCAAGATAGACATTTTATTTTTCATACACATATCTTTAATGTACCTATAGTAAAATAGTTAAAACATTTTCGGAAAATCCAAAATTTCAAAAATTGTTTCAAGAAAAGGTTGTTTTAATTGGGAAATTTTCTTGGAAATGTTCACCTCAACTCCTTGATGCTAAACTGAAACACCAATTTTAGTATTTATCTGATTCTATGATAATTATGCTGCCCTCAGGCCCTAAAATAAGATTTAAAACCTCGCAAAACCTTAAAGAACTCTAAGGTGAACCAGTTTACAAAGTTTTTGGTGAATTGTCTGCCAGCATAGAAGAGAAATATTTTTAATGCATATATCTTGCATAAATTTACATGCATACATGTAAAGGCACTGAATATCATAATATAAGAAAGCTTAAATTATTTGAGCTTATTATTAAGGGTTGATGCATATCTTTACAGCTTTTTAAGAAAGTGTTCTCCTTGAAAGCAAATGTCACACATTGCCTGGTCGGTGACAATTTCGAGCTGACAGAGATTAACTAATTTATTTTAAAATGAATTAAGCCTTCATCAAAGCCTATTTGGCTTTTCAAATTGAAATTAGCTTGAAAATTATACAAAAATATATCATATTTATGTCCAGTTGAAATTTTCTAGGTACCTGGGTATAATTGTATAACGGAAAGAAAGCGGATGCTGTGGATAAGTATCCCATAGCCAGACTCAAACTACAGAATAAATTTCATCCAATATTCATCGATGATTACAGAACAAATCCCTAAAACCCTCTTAATTGGAAAGTCTAGTAGGGATATCGTAGTCTCTCTACAAACACTGCATAAACAATAATTGAACATGCTTGGCTCAGTGATCGTTAAACTATTGTAAACCAAATGGACGTTTACCGTTAAGACCAACCTGTACGTAAACAGGCTAATGAAATTATAAGACCCCCAGCAGTCAATTATGAATATTAGAGAGGGAAATATATTCAATGTTTGAAACTCTCTCAAGATATATCTGGTGAAAAGGATACCGAGTTAACCTTAAACTCAGTTTCCGAACAGCATGAAAGCTTTACCAGCTAAGGTGCTCATTTAAACCACAGATATAATCATGACTTCTAAAGCTCAAAACCATTTTTCCCGTGTTCTTTCGTTCTCCTCAGACTCAGCTAAAATATTTGGAGACGTTTAACTGTCTTTTCTTACTCTACCCTCTCTATATTAGATAAAGGAATTACTGTATTCCATTCATAGGGGAACTGAACTTCATAAAAGGCATGCAAAAGGTGGCCAGCCAGCACACGCGTGCACGTAACACAAAACTGAAAAAATAAAATTCATTTTGAATTTAAGTTCAGCATCTTCCAAAGAAGGTCCCCGAAAACAAACTCCCTTTATATGGACACTTTTTCGATATTTATTATATTATGAAAAGTAAATTAAAATTTTGATTAAAATTTCAAATATTTAGGATATTTATATGATATTTATAACTGACACCTTGGGAGTAGTCTGTGGAGTCTCTTAATTCTGAAGATATTTTGTACAATTTTGTTCAACGGGTAAAATGAAAGATATAAACAAAACCAGATATCTGGTTTTACCCATCTTGATAATGTTAATTGCTGCGTGTCTGCCCCACGTTCAAGATGTCCCGAAATCGAATCTCGGCAAGGTGAGTTGCCGAGATTTTCCCTTTTGCTAAAAGATGAATGTCGGGTAACTCTAAGCTCGATGGACCTGGACTCATTTGAGCATCATTTCATCCACTGCCCGATATATCTTAAAGTTGCAGGACGTAAATGAAAAAAGTATTTTATTATATATCAAATTATTTACGAACAGTTTTTTTTTTCTATTTGGCTGCATCTTCCATTTCGAGATAATTATTCTATTGCCTAACATAATTGTGACACGTTTTTAAAGTACTGACGATTCTACAGATTCTCGAGATGTTCTGGATATATTAAAAATTTAAAACTTAACATATAGCAACCTCATTTTAAAACTTTGGCTATATTTTATTTGATAATAAAATGCATTAATAAGTGGTATTTTATTAATATCGTTAGAACCATTTGTGAGTAAATAAATATAACTAAATATTTTGAGGCTTTAAATTTTCTTTAAATAATCATGTAGCATTCCTAAAAGTTGTTGAACTTAAACATCAAATTTTATTTGGAAGATAGAGTAAGACTGAAAAATTCAATGCAATGGCTGGGATTTGAACCATGGATTTCTCGGTCTCCGTCCGGTTGCTCTTAACTATTGAGCTACCATGACCAACATGCCGTCATGACACTAAATTCTCCAACTGACCGGTATTTTCCTGTTAGACCACTAGGGGTTCTTATATACAATGAGACATGCACCTTTTGTGGCGACTTACTATACTGTAAGTACTTAAATACCAAGATTTATAGTTACCACTATTAGGTAAATTGATGTAAATGTAATCGCTATTCCACACTACCCGTGTGTAAGCTAAGATTTGGATAGAGTCAGACTGAACTCAATGGTTAAGAACAACCGGACGGAGACCGGGAGATCCGTGATTCAAATCCCGGCCATGACATCGAAGTTTTCAGTCTGACTCTATTCAAATCTTAACCTATACACGGCTAGTGTGGAAGAACGATTAAATTTCCATCAAATTTTATATTTAACCAGTCCTGCACCCTGGCATAGTGGGCATAGTGAATTCGATCCCACACTTGGTAAGTGGGGATTTTTAAGTCCGGGGAATAGAAGCTGTGCCTACTCAGCATCGTGAGGAAATTAACGAGCTACAATAGCTAACGAACCCTGGTCTAGAAAGTCAGGGGTGCCGTTAAGCTGACCACAGTTTCTCCTCGTATCGGTTGGATGATCGCCCAATTCTGCCTTGCGTATGTAGGCGTGAGGTCAGCTGTTGAATGGCTTTGGTCGGCTTTAGCCATGCTCACGAGTTGTTACGCCATGGATTACTTACCACATGTTAAACCAACTTGTAGTTTTTAATTATATTGTTTGCAGACACATAGAACATTTTCCCTTCAAATATTTATTGTTGATCATACGAGGGCTGATCAGCGAAGACTGAGACTGATTTTTTTCACATATGTTCATTACTGCAATTCAATGTTTACATTATCTTTTTCAATGTAGTCCCCTCCTACTTAAAGGCACTTTCTATATCGTCTCTGTCAGTCCTTGAACACGTGCTGCAGACCATTTTTGTCAGGTCCTTGAGAACCGCCTCACTTTTCTTGAGCACTGCTCAGATTTCTCAAATCGAATACCTCTAAGCTTTGCCTTTAGTGATGGGAATAAAAAAGTCACATGGTGCAAGATCGGAACTATAAGGTGGATGTGGTACACAGGTAATGTTAAATCGAGCCAGAAACTGCATGGCTTGATTTGCGACGTGAGGCCGTGCATTGTCATGATGAAGTAGCCACCCAGTCCGAGAAAACTCTCGTCGTTTCTTTGTAATGTGCTTCCTCAGTGTAGCCAATACTGACGTGTAGTACGCTGTTTTAAGTGTAAGGGGCAACTGTATGTTGGTAAATCATCCCATTACAGTAAAAAATGTGATCATCACTTTCCCTGCAGATGGAACAACTTTTGCCTTTTTTGGTGTTGGAGAACCTGGCGATTTCCACACTGTGCTGACTTGTTTTCCTTCAGGATCATAATGATGCAGCTGATCAACAAAGGCAAAGCTTAGGGGTATTCGATTTGAGAACTCGAAAGCAGTATTCAAGAAAAGTGAGGTGATTCTCAAGGACCTGAAAAAGAATGGTCTGCAGCACGTGTTCCAGAACTGGCAGAGACGCTATAAAAAGTGCATTGAAGTAGGAGGGAACTACTTTGGAAAAGATCATGTAAACATTGAATTGCAGTAATAAACATCTGTGAAAAAAAATCAGTCTCAGTTTTTGTTGAGCAGCCCTCGTGGAATCTCAGAAAGTTTATTTCTGGTGGAGTCGCAGTATCGAATTTTGGTTGGAACTCTACTACATGCAAGTAGTAGAGAAAATGACATATTGTAATTTTAGAAGACAAATATCAACTGATAAAGTTAAAATACAAACAGTTTAAACAGATATATATTGTAGATCGGAAGATCCGGGATTTGTTCCATTTGGAACAAAAGGTTGCAGCATTCTATGGAGTTTTTGTGCAAGAAACATTTGTAAACCTTGCCTAGACTATCTTTGGGCAAATTTCCATTACCTCTGGCGTCCTAAAGCCATCCCCTCTCTCTTGCCACAAAAGCAATAAAACGTGGGACCGGAAGCTATCACTAACCATTTTGATGGATGACAATGATGAAGCTACTGTTTATCGAGCGCAGGGGAGATTGCGGTATGTCGACGCATCGCTTCGGCAGAGCCATACAAATGAAGTTCGCAAAGCCATCTGTGGCATGCATTAAGGAATTTCTCCTTTGTGAATAGCTATATGGAAACTTTACGTGCAAATCTATTGCTGATGCTTTGTGTGCTATCGATGTAATTACTGTGTTAATTACCAAATACACTCCGTACATTAGCTGTATTGTGCCAATTTTAATGTTACATCCAGTCAAGTATTACAAGCAATCAATATCAATTTTTGCTTAAAGACATCCTACTGATTTAAGAGAAATAAAGTAAAATTTTCTATCACAGAATCTTGTTTTACTGCCTTACAGGTCGTTTCGGCCCACCTTTTAATTATCTTTCTATTTTGGCCCAAATGACCTTGTTGTCGACGGGCCCTAAAACACTACACACACACTCACTCTTTCTATTTTTGATTGATGGAGATTTGGATCCCAAAATTCTTGTCCATCCTTTTATGTGTTGGTCCCACAACTTCTTTGATTGGTCTTCTACAGAATCTCCGAATTCTATATGCTCTGTTAAATGTAACCATGTTTTACTGTTACAGCCCAATATAAAATATCTAATAACGAACTAGACCAAAGCTCACTAAGTTATATAGAGAAATAAAAACAACCTGGGGTAGGGAAGGTTATATAGACATATGAAATAAGTTAGGACGAGAAGGTTTTGCTTGGGTAAGAACAGAAGTGAGAAATTTGAAAGGTATAGGTAAAGAAACGGAGCTAGATAAATGTCCATTGTGTGGAGAAGAGAATGCAGATTTTCATTGTATATTATATTGTAGTCAAACAAAGATATGAAGAGAGCAGGCCTGGCTACGTAAATGGGACAATTTTGGAGGTGAAGTAGTAATTATAAAAATTTTGTCAGTAAAAGGGGAAAAGAACAGGAGAAATATAGGGAATTATTTAGGGAAAGTTAAAGAGAGATTGCTTAGAACAATTAAGAGAAAAATGTAGAGTAGTATAGGTGAAATGGCAAAAGTGTAAAAAGGAGTAGAGGGCCTCCAATACACAAAAAACCCAGGGTTAGGTGTATAGGGACCAAATTATTATTCAATGGCAAGCAAATGGTAGTATTTTCAGGATTTAGGAATATATGGTGTTTACCAGTATGGATTTTATAATTTTAATCTTGATTTTGTATTTCCATTTGATGATGTCAAAGGAAAGATGAAAAATAAATTACAAAACTTACAAATTACAATATCGAACTAAACACTGGTACACCGTAACCAAATTTTTAGTGCATAACAGAGTTTATGAATGGTTACAAAAAACAATCATTCCACTAAACCAAGTTAATTCTGGTTCTAATTTCATGTTGCTACAATTTTGACAAAGTTGTATGCTAACTTAAAGAGATCTTATCAAATGTTACCAAGAGGAATTCTTGGATAACCAGTGGGGAAAACAGCTGCACAGGTATCTTGCTTTCTAAGTAAATCTCTCTTCAAGAGAATCTGTTCAAGCTGCATCCCAAGTCATGGAATAGGAAGTTATCATGAATTACCACTCAATAATGCCTTGAAATAGAATTCAGAACCAAAAGCATTTCCAAGAACATAGATTAAAGCCTTGCTATTCCACTATTCACAAGCACTGCGGAGGCAAACTGCAGTCGTGAAAGTGCAAAGGGAATATTGATAACAGCCATCTACTATAGCAAGTATCGTTTTCGTTTGCCTTTAGTTCCAAATAAATTCATAATACTTTGAATTCTGTAGCCGAGAGACCCTTACAGGAATCACTGATTATGTGGAAGTACGCGGGCGAAAAAGTTGAAGATCTAGAATTAATACTCCTCCGGAAATATGGGAAATAAAGGCACATAATATAGTGCGATCCACATAAACCTGCACCATTTCCTTATGCAATAAATTTTGAATCAATAATAGGACACACGTGCAACTTTGTGAGAATAATACACAATTGGGAGATTACATTACACTATTTAAATCTCAGAGAAAATGTTGGAAGTGTCGCACTGTATCGCACTGTATTGTGCTTATAGAAAAATCAACGAATAAACAATTTAGGGGCATAGCAAATTTCAAAAATTACTTTCAACTAGAAACTTTAAAAATATTTATACAATTAAAGAAAGAACAATGTGATAAAAAGCAATATTACACACTTAGAGAACAAGAATTCTCCTGAACAGGAAGTACATTCACAACCAGGAAAATCCTGGTCCATTACGAGAAGATATTAGAACAAGACCAGAGAACAATTGAATATAAACTTAAGTACTTGTATCGGAAAATCATTTTACACTTTCCAGCTCTTGCACTTGGATCAAAATTCAGCCAAATGTGCTACCAACCTCTAATTTAGCTAATTAGCAACCAGTGGTTCCATAAAAACAGACGAGCGTTCCTTAGCTTACACGAATACCACAGCTTTGTAACGATGTATCGTTAATGCATCAGAGTAACGTCACTGCTACCTCATCGCTATTATGGATCACAGGGACGAAATAATAGCAGTGTAACTGATGTCAATATAACTTTGTTTACTCTCGGTAACTAGCATACACAATGCCACTAAGAAAACATAAGAAAGTCATAATAAAGAAAGACTAAATTTGACTGTGTTATTACTATCTGGTCGGTCATAGAGATCAACGAATTTTATATGAACTCGCTGTTCGTTTGTTATTTTGTGAGGTCGCGAAAAGGTAAATAATTATTTTTATATTCGCAAACTGCAAACTAATGATTATTTTGTCAAAGATGTAATTTTCTACCTTTTGAGGGCATTGCCTAAAATTAAATAATTTTGTGAAATGGAAAGGAAATGAGAATTTTCTTATGAGCAAACTTAAGGTCATATTTATAATATAACCTTAGGTTAATTAACAACCAGTGGTTAATATGTTCCTCAAATACCTGAATTAATGAGGTTTTAGGGTAATATGAATGGACAACTGTTACCAAACCCAGCATTATTTCTCGGCAGACGGCACTTCCTACCTCCGGCTCTTTTAAAATATATTCGCAAACAAAAGTTACCAACATAGGAATAGCAAATAATGCCAACGTTTAACAAATAACAAACTTCATACGTCATAAAGTAGCCGTCCAAGCTCAGGTTAACTAGCAAACTAGAGGTTACACCAAGCATCCTTAACATGATTCACTATTTATGGTTCACTATTTATATAAGCTTAGGTTTCTGATTCACGGCATTTTATTCCCTGCACGCACTATCCACAACATTGTCTTGCCATTTACATGTTTTCATGAGAAGAAAGTGAAAAAGAACAGCAATTCAAAATATCGGCTATCCAGCGGATTTCTTATTTCCATTCATTTAAGTTGACCGTCCATACTGCGCTGATGAGAAGCGAGAAAATGGCAATGTGTTTGTTTTGTGGTCACTTTAAAAGAAAACATCCTAGAATAGAGGATACATAGATTAATTCCAGGCTCCAGAAGAAACATTAACTCCACCCAGTACTCCTAAGACAAGTAAGTGCTTCTGTTTCAATTTTATCACACCTTTTCTTGTGATATACATGTATCAATTGGCCTTGTAAATAACTGTTCCTCTGTCACTTGTATAAAAACAAGAGCAACAAATTAAAGCATCGCTAATCCCGTGGATTTTGCTTCTCGTTTAGGTTGGCAATTCCCATCGCGCATGTGCAGTAGTGAGAAGATAGCTGTGTATCGTTGCTCTTAGCTCATAAACATCCCAAAAGTGTACTTCTACCGTAATTTAATTTCATTCCTTTGAGCTTTAACCACTATCTCCATTCCATCACTAGTAGTCAAGTTTAGCCGTATATTTAAGAGTGAGCTGGGCCAAGGTAAAGAAGAAATGACACATCTTATTGGTTGTATTAATTGACTTATAATAAAATAGTTATGGCATCCTTTTTAATTTTATTTAGAAGATACTGAAAAGACGTTACCAATATCAAGAACAGAAACGGTTGGTCCGGTACCTTTATACCTGTGATCAACATATCTTGTTACCGAAAGGGCAGAACCGAACTATCAAGTACCTATATGCCTGTGAACGATATCCACCCATACCTTCCCCTTTCCCCACCGAGAGGGATGGCTCAATCGGTTTCACCGGTGGCTCCAATTAGGGTGGTCCGGGTTCGATTCCCGTGGTCGATCTACTTGACCCATGCGCTATTTTTTGGGAGGAGGAGTTTCTAGGTCGTCAGGAGAACGCTGCATAGGTTAAATACATCCCCGAATTTCCTGTCCCTCCATTTCATTTCTTCATTATCATTTCACTACTTTTCACCTGGTGGTCACTTTCAGGGTAGAAGAGTCGGTGGGTATCTCGAGTTGCATGGCAGGATGATATGCTCCTAGTAAACACTGTCTCCTCCGATGGAATAGTCTATGGACGTACCTGGTGGGCCGTTTCAGACTGCTGGTTGTACTGGCCTGAAGGGGAGTTTCCAACTGGTAAAATTGTAGTGCCTCTGCACTCTCCTTGGAACGGCTGCCCTCGATCTCCTCTAGCCTCATTCTTCCTCCAAGGGATGCTACACTTAGGGCATAGGTACAACAGACCTAGATTGGACCTCCGTGCCGACTTATTTTTGGTTTACAAGACCAATGGTTTATTTTAAACAATAAAAACGTAATGTTAATAATATCTTATTTTATATTTCTCCGTACTATAATCCCGTACCGCTTTTCTGCTTCCTCAGGTAACAGTTACTTGAAGCTTAGCATGCCCGCCTCAGTAGCGCAGATGGTAGCGTGTCTGCTTCACGTTCAAGAAGTCCCGAGTTCAAATCTCAGTCCGGGTGAGTTACCTGGATAAGGTTTCGTCCTTATCCTGAAAGACGAATGTCAGGTAACTCTAGGCTTCATGGGCCCCGGACTCATTTGAGCATTTCACCCATTTCATTCATCGTCCAATATGACTTAACGTTGGAGGACGTAAATAATAATAATAATAATAATAATAATAATAATAATAATAATAATAATAATAATAATAATAATAATAATAGTAATAAGCTTAACATCAGGACAAAGTGAAGTGAAACCTGTAGTGTTTAACGCCCGCTTTTACTACATATGGCACCGCAGGCGGTGACACTGATGATACATGAGATGAAGATGCAGCACCGGTGGAATGAGATGGCGGGAGAAACCGGAGGTGCCGGAGAAAACCCGCCCCAGCACCGTCTTGTCCACCACAAATCTCACTTTGCGGTCGCCTGGGATCGAACCCGGGCTACCTTGGTAAGAGCCAAGCGGGCTAACCACTGAGCCACGGCGCGGCCAACATCAGGACATGCTAAGCATTTTAATTTCATAAATTATTATTCAAACCTAAATTTCGCCAGCAGTAGAGACCAATTTTCAAAATATTACATAAATTCAGCTATCTCGACCATCGAATCATTTGATGATTACTCTCTAATTCATTGAACTTGGTGTTGGGTTTATGTTTCCTTTACTTCTTTTTAATGCAGCACCGAAGAGTTAACTTGGCAGGGAAATTTAAGTGTTTTAAATATCTAATTTTTTATTTAAATTTTACGTTATAATTACAGCATCACTAATTCAAATAGTATTATGTTGCAACTCGTTTGTCCTATAAATATTCTAAGGCACTACACTAGACGTATTTCTCCCCTTCTCATCTTTTTTCTTAGAGAAAGACATTCATTGCTTGTTGGACGTCAACTATTTAGTATTCAAACACGCCATGTTTCTGAAAATAATGAAACAAATGAATGCACCTTAACAGTACGTGCTGGTGAAGCAGTTTTGCATGGCACTTGAAGTTATACACAGCTGCATCACACAGCAAGCCATGTATAAAACATCCATGGGTTATCAGCACAACGGTTGGACAAACCGTTTTTCAATTTTCCATATTCGAAACTCTAAACTCATCTAGAGCTGCATCGCATCATTTAACAGCTTTGCCAAATATCGTTGCAACACGTATTTACTCTCAAGTTATTCCCACAAATGATTTAAATGATGTGCATAATTCAATTAAAGAAAATTTACCTCACTGTTACCAAGAATCGAAATGAGAATCTCTGGTTTAGAAGCCAACACTAAACCATGAACGTGTTTTAAAACTCTTAGTTAAAGGTATCTCTTGAATTTTTTGTGAATAGCTCCTGAAGTCCTTTGAAAATTAAATATAGCTCAGAAACAGAAAGTTTATTATGTTCAAGTTGTTCTCGGGAAGCAAGCCAGGTGAAAAGACGATTAGAAATCAACGTTTCGCGAGCGTACATCTCTCCCATCATCAGGATATTTACTAAATTTTATAACCACAAATGAATCACTGGATATAACACAAATATAAACAAAAGACTAAAAAATATCAATATTCGCATTACTGAACAAAAGACTGTTTTCAGTGAATTAAATGCCAGGTCAGGAGATGGGGTGAGTATAGATTGATAGTGTCTTGTCTTTTGTTTATATTTGTTTTATATGCAGTAATTCATTTGTGTTTATAACATTTAGTATATATCCTGATGATGGGAGGGATGCACACTCGCGAAACGTCGATTTCTAATCGTCTTTTCGCCGAGAAGAGCTTGAACATATTCGTCGCCAGGAAAGCTTCAGGTCTTAGAAACTTTATTAGTTTTAATTATTTAAACAAAACATTTAGAAGTTTTATTACACCACATTTTTAAAACGAACTAAAAGGTTATGCACTAATTTTTCCAGTCTCAGACATGTTTTATGAAGTTTTGATCGTAAACTTTTATTAACAATAAAAATGCTTGAATATTTAAATCAAAGAATCGTTTTGATGAGAAGAACACTACAATTCATAATATTTGTAGCACAATAAAATAACACTGGGCAACAACAAAATAATTTTTGAATGTTTCGAGCACTTCATGAGGCAATTCCTACTACTTTTGGGTTGAGAAAAACAAAATTGACAGTGAAAAACTTTTATTAGCTCTAGTTTCTATGATATACACAAGGTGGAAGTATTACATATTACCGGATTGAGAGAAAAGGGTACATTTTAATTACATACATGCTAACAACAATGAAAGTGCAATTGATTTTTTAACTGGTAATTACATGCTAAGAGTTCTAAATTGCTGGAAAAATACTTCGCAGATAGTTGTGTCTGAAGAGAATCATGTGGTGGCCTACTGACTTCGTCGTTTTTTAGCTTGCCTCTTGTGATGGAGTTCCGCAGAATCCCTATACAAAAACCAACAGTAATCCGCAAGCATTACTTCATTCCAACGGCCCTGATATCTTTGTTCCATAACAGAAATGTCCTGATGGAATCTCTCCCCATGTTCATCACTAACAGCTCCACAACTAGGAGAGAAAAAGTCTAGGTGGGATTGGAGATAATGGATCTTAACGGACATGTTGCATCCAAGGTTACGATATTTTTGCAGGAGCACTGTCGCCAAATGCTTGTAGTTGCCATCTCTTTTGTTACCTAACAATCCATGAATAACACACTTGAAGGCTTCCCAAGCTTCATTTTCTTTCCCCTCCAAAATTTGGTCAAATGCAGGATCCTTTACAAGTTCTCTTATTTGTGGTCCACAAAAATTCCTTCCTTAACTTTTGCATCACTTAATTTCCAAAATTTCTCTCTGATTGTGCTTTGTTATTTTACAGGTGTGCCAACTCCCAAAAGAATTCCCCCAAATTTAAAATCTTCACTCTAAAAAAATGAAATGTCACTTTATCTTCAAAACAAGAGCTAAGCTATAATTCTTATGGTGATTTTTGAATTCGGCAGATGGAAATACAAGTAAATTCACTATTTTTAAGCCCAAAACATTTTTATTGTTGCACAGTAATTATTAGCGACTTAGATGAACTACTTATGCATCAATTATCTATAGCATCCTCCCACCCCCCACCCCAAGTTATTAATTTTATACCTTACAAGTATTTTCATGGCTATTAAAAATTCACAATCAGATTTTCAGAACAACTTCCATGTAGCTAAGAAAAATTACTTTAAACTTTTAGTCCATTTCAAACTATTTATGTTTGTAGAATATTTCCTGGGACACATGAGTGACAATTAGAGCTTAAAGAATCTCGATGGTTCTATGTAATAACTGCTATATGAATTATCTCAGCGAAATGGAAGTCCTTCTCCATGAATAGACATTGTATTTGTATGCAAATAGCTATTTGTGATTCAGTTTTGCAATACGTTCCATGGTGTTTTGGGATTACATGTGCAGTTTTGTGGTGCATAAATTGCATATTTCCGATGTTGTTGCAACTTTAATTATTTTTCCATGGATTGAGAATATAATGTAACTATTTTGATATTTTTAATGTTAAAATTACTATTCAATCAGCAACGAATTAATGAAGATCTTATACCCATGTGGATAATGAATGAGATTTAGAATAAATACAAAATGTCCCTTTAAAGTTTGCACGTAAATTTTGAAGTAGCTTACGGATAAATCTTGACATTAAAGCTTTGTGCTCTGTGGATAAACATCTTAGTTGGAGACATAGTGCTTCCAGAAGAAATATTCCCAGTATTATCCCTTCCATATGTTACTATATAACATCTGTAGATGCAGAGAGATCTTTCTCAGCATACAAACTTGTCTTAAGCGATAAACTTTACAGAGGTATATCTGACCCTTTAGGAAATGATTGTTGTATAACGTAGATTAAACTGAAATCATGTTTAAGAAATAACATATATTTCAAGCACAAAAAAAATTTGAAAAATTTTGTGCATGAATGGATGGACATTTTCGATATTTTTATGCATTAAAATCGGATGACTACTCATGATCTAGTTGCAAGTACAACCGCTAGATGCATTTCCACATATCATACTCTATTATGATTGAAGGAACCTTGAATCGGATTGTTTACGGAGTTTATAGTTTCTACGTAAAGAACAAAAGAGATAATTTACATTAAACCAAATCAACCAGTCTTCAGGCTGAAACAATACAGAAGGATTGGAAGGCAGAAAATAGTAAATCAATCCCCATATGTCTATTATAAACAAAAATGTTGTCTAGAAAAAAAAAACAGAAACTAATTTGAGATGGGGTGAAAAACTTTCCCTATAAAAATTATCAGTTTTTCATTTACATTTAACATCTAGGAATATTATTTCGTTTTCCACCTTAATAAAATGTTTATCATGTCTTAAATACCACGCCGAGACTAAGGCTAAGACCTACCGCCTGACCGCTGCAACTCCCATCTGTGTACACACCGAGTGTCATAGACGCACATATTAAGTAATAAAATAAAATAAGCATAATTTAAATTTAATTACGAATAAACATTGTCTTTCTCTACATCATATTATATTAGACTTATTTCGTTTAATTTTTTATTTACAAGATAAAATTATTTGAATTAAATAGTTTAATTAATTAGTTTAATTAATTAATAACGTGACTTTGTGGGTTAGTAGAATTAAAAATCCAGTTGCAGAAATTCAAAATTCTCTTTATTTCCGTAGAAACACACTTTGGTGAACCCTTCCAGTAGCAGCCCGCCTCGGTAGCGTAGATGGTAGCGTGTCTGCCTCACATTCAAGAGGTTCCGAGTTCGAATCTCGGTCAGGGTGAGTTACCTGGATAAGGTTTTTTCCGGTAGATGAAGATGAATGTCGGGTAACTCTAAGCTCCAGAACTCAACTAACCGCGGCTTCCTTTTTTACGACCATTCATATTTCTAGGCATTTCTGGAATGTTCTGTAACAAACCAGAAATCAAGCTTTCCAGTCAGCTACCTGTATCTTTATCTATTTCAGCAAGCTTTTATCTCCGTACCACACCTTTGTCCCTTTGTGCGCCTGGCCGAAACAATGCTCGCGACAATATCTATTTTGAATGCAATTTAAAATCCAAGTAAAACATCATTTCAAAGAATAAACTTTTTGTGTTTAGTAAAACTATATTTAATGAATTTTGTAAAGCGAACCAGTTATTGAAAATTAATGAGTAAATTTTTTTCAAATAGTAATATTAGATGAAATATCCCAAAGAAATTACTGGCATATGCAGACGATATAGATATAATCAGCAGAACAGAAAAGGACATGGTAAGGACATTTATAAACTTAGAACAGGCAGCAACTAAGATGGGTCTAAAAATAAATGAAGGGAAAACAAAGTATATGGTGACTAATGTCAAGAAGAAAATTAAACAGCCAGAAAAATATATCCATATTCTTAACTATAAATTTGAAACAGTGAGTCGATTCACATACCTAGGGTCTCTTGTGAATGAAAGAGGAAATTAACCAAAGAATACGAAATGCCAAGGGGGCATATTTTAATCTAATAAAACACTTTAAATCAAAACTCTTAACATAAAAAACAAAAATTAGGATTTATAAAACATTAATAAAACCGGTGCTGATGTATGGGTGTGAAACATGGATCACTACAAAAGAGGATATGGAAAGCCTGAACATTTTTGAAAGGAAGATACTGAAGAATTTATGGCCCAATTAAGGAGAAAGGGGAATGGCGAATCAGATATAATGATGAATTATATAAAATATATAAAGACCCCAATATTGTAAAATCAATTAAAAAAGCAAGGTTAAGATGGGCAGGGCATGTCCAAAGACTGGATGGAGAGGACATAATTAGGAGGGCATTGGAGTGTAAACTGTATGGTGCAAGAAGAGTAGGGAGACCAAACTTGAGATGGATGGATGGAGTATTGGAGGATGTGAAAAGGCTGGAAATAAATTAGTGGATGGCAGCCAGAAGAAGGGATGTCTGGAGGAGTATCCTGAGGGAAGCCGAGGCCCACTCTGGGCTGTAGTGCTAGGAATGATGATCATGATCCCAAAGAAAAGTTTTCTACGGAATGTTTGCTCTTATGTCAAAATATTTAAGTATATAGTTTGCAAGAAATCTCTTTTAAATTGTAGCCAAAACTTAGAAAAGTAGGTTTAACAAAAAAAAAAAATTGAAGATAACATACAGAAAATTTAAATAAAGGTAGTTCTTTGTTTGTAGGATTTAACAATGTTTCAGTGTCAATACGACACTATAGTGCTGTTTATTCTTGCAGTGAACGCGTTGCTCTCTATTCGTATAGACGCTAATATAATTAATTGTTCATAACCAGTAAAACCATCACTGCAAACATTGGCTTAGGGTTTGTGAATTAATTACTAAACATATATAAATGGTATTTGGGAATCAGCTACCCCAATACCAACATTCATTACTGTCCGGTATCATATCATTTTTACATGATTGAAACCGATCAGCAGTAATGCTGTATAAATCAGAGATAACATAGGATTTATGGTCTGTGGTAATAACCTGTTGAGGTCTGCTGATTTACAGCTTCTCTAACTAAAAATGGTTATTAACATGCAAACTAACTTTATAGATTGTAGTAGAAATGTGAAGCATGGCCTCAGATTCAGGACCATTGTCATTGACACTAAAATGCACTTCATCATGTCATCTGCCACTTTAACCATACAGGAAGATTTATCTTTCTCAAAGAGAATCTGTTGATCTGCAGATATTATTGTTCCCGGGATATAATTGAACAGTTATGTTCTATATGTAAATGTTTGATTACCACTTACAGAAAAACAGCAGTGCCAATATTACATTATTTTGTAACTTTGTATAAATATAATTTAAAAGCAGCTCGACAACACGTTCCATGTAACACATACGAGGGTAGTCTGAAGAGTTTCCGATCTAATAAAGATACAAGACATTTTTTCAGGCAATTTATTTTTATTTTTCAACATAGTCTCCTTGTAACTCTACACACTTTCCCCAGCAATGCTCCCATCTCTGTAACCCATCCAAATATTATTCGGCGTTTTTCTCTGCAAAATAATTGTTCATGAAAGTCGCTTGAGGCTAGATCTGGTGACTAAGGCGTAAGGAGTAATTCGTGGATTTTCGCCATTGCAACCGCTGAGATGTGAGACGGTGCGTTGTCTTGGTGAAACAGAATTTTCTTTTCCTGCAAATGTGGCCGTTTTTCCGCAAGTTCTGCCTTCAGCTTGTCAAGTAATGACGCCTAGTATGCTTCTGTAATGCTTTTACCTTTCTGAAGATAATCGATTAAAATAACTCTGTAACTATCCCAAAAAAGCAGTCCCCATCACTTTCCCAGCCGAAAAAAAACAGGTTGTGCTTTTTCTGGAGCCGGTTCCCACTTTGCAGTTCACTTTTGGACGGTATTTTTGTTTCGGGCATATAATGGTGTATCCAAGTTTCATCTACAGTAATTAATCGGGGCCAGAACTCGGATTTATTGCGCCTAAACTGCGCCAGCAAGGCATTGTAAATGTTCACGGTTTTCGTCTAACGTTAGCAAACGCGGCACCCAAAGCGCGTACACCTTTCTCATGTCTAAATGTTGATTCAGTATGTGACAAACACTTTATTTTGACATGTTCACAGCCTCTGTTATCTCTCTCACTTTAATTCTGCGGTCGTCTAGCATCATTTGGTGAACTTTGGCGATGTTTTCGTCGATAGTTGCAGTTTCTGGACGTCCCGAACGTTCACCGTGTCCGAAGCTCTTATGGCCACGTTTAAATTCAGATGAATTAAATTTCAATGTGGTAAATTATGGTGCAGATTCCCCATACAGAGGATCTAACTCATCTTTTATTTGCGTAGGCGTATTGCCTTTCAAAAGCAAATATTTAATGACAGCTCGATACTCGATTTTGTCCATTTTCATAAAAACACTCATATCAACTTAATCAAACGACAGTTGCATAATAACTTAGTATCCAAAATGGCTGAAACTTTGTTGGGTAACCGTCAACAGATTAACAATGCAATTTACGAGTGCTGCCATCTTCATATTGAGGTCGGAAACTTTTGAAACCACCCTCGTAAAACTATTAAGAAGCACACCTTATTCATGCTTTATGTACATGTATATTACGGTGTTTTTCTTGAATGATGCGACTGGTAGTCCATTAGTAAGGCATTGTTGTATGAGTCCAAACATGTAGCTGAACTTTTTCCTATTTCTCTCCTTGAAATACTAAGGCTGAGAAACAACCTAATATTATAGCTTGCTTTTGTTATAAAGTGTTCAAAACTATACGTCCCTATATCTCAAACTGTTATCTGTCGAATCCATTGCTACTCAACAAATTTCTGGAAATAAAACATTGGAAAATAAACCCCAAACGTGCCTTCTAATTCGACAACCGTACGGAGATTTTTGTATAACTTTAACTTACATAATTTAGAAGGATACTCAAAGGGCGAATCAATTATTCCATCATCAAAAACTTTTCTACGAACTCATGACCTTTCATGATATTTATTTTCGTGGATTACAATTGCGTACTTACTACGTTTATCTTGGTGTAACACGGATACAATCTGCTTAAATGTGTTTTAATTAAGTTGAAACCCTGAAATTCTTGTATAAATCCATCCTGGCAATCAAAATCAAACTTCGCAAAAAAACAAGCCAACAAATATACCGTATCTACACATTTTAAACACATAGTAAATATAACAGACAGCCCCACATAGCATCATTCCAATCATACATCATGTCAAATAAAGACTTCGGTGATAACGTCGCACCCTGCATGAGCTGAAAGCTAGGCTACCGCAGAGCAGATAAATTTAACACAATGCCCACTAGGACTCAGGAACTTAAAACTGGTGCTATCGCAATAAGCGTTTGAGGAATACTGCTAGCGGTTATATCACCAATAAGTAAATGTTTAGATTAATAGTTGTAAATGTAGCAGCAAAACACATGGAGCTCTATGAAATATAACGATATGAGTTGCGAATTAAATAATTCTCTAAAATGGAAATGACTCCTGATTCCTTAAAGCCTCTAAAGGGAAATCCTCGTGCACAGTGATGGACAATTCATTAGTTGAATAAGCAGGAAAGCCGGATATATCTTATCCTTTTCGGAAATTATGTTCAAAAGCCTCATTTAAAATGTTAAACAACGCATGAAATTATTTCCGTTAGAGTTAACCTCCACCAAGTTGACCTGCCGAAGAAAAATATAGAGGCGATAACGTCTTTAATTGACCATATACAAATTTTACCTGTACATCCGTCATCCAGATATCGATGTCCAGCTCTAGCTCTGAGCTTACCTCGCGCGATCTATGCACAAATATCTTCAACTTAAACGGAAAGAATGTTGTAGTTTGATACAATATGCCGCGCATATGAAGTTCCTTAAAACTGTGGACTGGTATAAATAGGAGAGACCAGACGCATAATGGGAGAATGTCTTAAGGAACACGTGCTGAACGATCAGCCTTATCACTGCACGCGCCAGAAGAAAAATACTCCATTCACCTCAATGATAACCAGGCAATACCGATGGCTAAGAACAGCTGCTGAAAATAACACATCGATGGCACAATCTAAAGGCTGTTGGTGGAATTTTAATATGGCAAACAACTGTGCTATATCTGACTGCTGTGGTATCTAATGTATGGGCGGCCACCAGTAAATAGCAAGAGGTTCAGACCAGGTACAACGCAGCGATAAAAAACCAAATAATTATCTCTAGAATTCGGCTATTTAATTTAGTCGCAGTGACAGCTTACCCCAATGTCGAGGTGTATTGCATGCTGCAGGGAGTTCCTGCGACAAGTGACTACTCCTCTGCTAGCTAGAGAGCACCCAAACTAGAATGTCTGCAGAGGCAGTAGCTCTAGTGTATGGTAGGAGAGGTGAATGAGGGGCTTCTCTATGCTCCTTATTGAGTGGACAATGTAAAACAAAGGGAAAAGCCCTCTACGCGTTTGTGCCCTGATGAGGGACGCAACATGCTGGTTGAAACATGACTGTCAACCGAAGAGGTTAGCTAACATATCAGGTGCGTTCAAGTTATAACATCTATTTTTTTTTTAAAGACTGGGACCAGATTGAAAATTGTGGTTTCTTTTTGAATACACGTGGACTCTTTTTGAATACACGTGGACTCTTTTTGAATGCGTGACAGAGATGGCAGCACTGTACAGGGCATAGAACTCTAGTGGCAGCGACGAGAAATAAAGACTGCTTTGATACTTAGAAAGGCGATGTTTTCATTTCAGGAACAGCGTGTAATCGTTCCTTTTCTCCATTTTCGTGGTGTGACACCTATTGAAATTCATCACCAGTTGAGTGAGGCATGTGGTGATGGTACCATGGATGTGTCTAATGTGTGTTCCTTGGTGCGACAGTCCAATAAAGGCAGAACATCGTATTACAACAAACCGAGACAGTTGCAGACATCGCCTCCAAAATTGGCATTTCCGTGGGATCTGTACACAGTTAAGTTCTACTCCCATTAGTCCTGGACCCGTAGGACTGAGGACCCGGGCCTCCTTCTAACCGGGAGCGATAGATACTCCGGGGCTCTTTGCATAGGGCAATATCTGGAGTCTAAAAAGCCCCCCCCCCCCGCTGAGCACAACGTCAAGACGGGTGGAAGTGGATACGCCACTTACGCGCGTCAACCCCGCAGGGAAGACTACCTACAACCTCGGTAGGGCCACCTGGTGATCTAGCACACATTCTACTAGCTCTACAAGCTAGTACCCGGGACTTATTAGGCAACTCTCTACCCCCTCCGGGCGGCCGTAGCCTGGCCGGAGGTACCCAATTTCCCGTGGGTGTCGGGAACACACTGCCCCCTCGAGTCCAACCCAATCCGAACAGCTCCCCAACGGGAGGGACTCGGCAGTTCGGCCCGAGGTTCTTCTAGTAACGTCAGAGGTACCAGGAGTGCTAATGGTCCGCTGCGGCCGCACCTCGGCAGCTGAAGGGGACGGATTCCCTCCCCTACGGGAGGATCTGTACACACAATCCTGCATGAAGATTTGAAAATGCTCCTAAACAACGTTCTCCACTCGCTGAATCATGTCGTCAGACCGATTGGTGCGAGGCCATGACTGTCTTGGTTTGTTGTCACACGATGTTCTGCCTTCATTGAACTGTCGCACCCCGGAACGCACATTAGACTCATCCATGGTACCATCGCCATATGCCTCACTCAACTGGTGATGAATTTCAAAATCAGTCCTAACTCTCGTCGCTGCCACCAGAGTTCTATGCACTGTACAGTGCTGCTATCTCTGTCACTCATTCAAAAAGAGTCCACGTGTATTTTAAAAAACAGAAGTGCCTATCTTGTCCCAGTCCTGACAAAAACAGGTGTTATAACTTGAACGCACTTCCTAAATATGTATTTATTTGAACATGCTAGTCATTACTAGACATAATCTTAAGGGCCCATAAAGTGGAATACAGGCTACTTGCTCGCTCGGTGAAGGGCTTATGTGCCAGTAATTAAATCAAGTTCAGTCCATTCCTCATTAGTGGTGAGCCCAAAATAGAAGCCAATGGGTGTAGAATTTTATCGCAGTTAGGATAGAGGTTGTAGGGTGGAAGTGTAAATTAGGTTGTGATGGTAAGAAGACTGCCCCGTACTCCTCAACGGAGTCAGTTGTTGCAGTAGCCTTTAACGCTCCAGTATGAGCATCCTGGGTGTAATTTTGCAGTAATGAACTGGTTCATGTACTTGTAGTACGGCCAACTTCCGTTATACGTCCGCACGTATACAAGCCAGTAATTACTACCAAGAATCATTATGGCAATGTCAAATGCAAGTGTTATCATTGTAACTAAAACTCTAACCTGTTATATTCATTAGACTTTCTCTACTCACTAACATTTATTTTATACAACTTCTGCAAGCTATCCTTACGTAAATTGATTTTCCTCTATTTAATGTTATTTTAGATGAAGTTTTGCAGTAATGGTTTGATTATAAATTTCATTATAAATAAAAGAAGAGTAAAAGAAATTGAATAGCGAGATGTTTAAATCAGTTTTTCTCTATACTATCCTTGAAATTCCCTAGTACGAGTTGCTGTCGCTTGAGAAACAAGTGAACGAAACTGCGCTTTGAAAAAACATTCTTGGTTTTACTTAATTTCATTTTATTTTTTTATTTTTAGAAAGGTTAATAAAATTGATCCAACATTTAGATCAATTCGATTCTATTCTTTTTCACAAAGCATTGGTCTTACTAGTGATTTACCCATAATTTTTGGGTAAATTAATAAGTTTGAGACAGTGTAAATTTAAAACAATACCTTGCGAATGGCTAATGCCACAAATATATTTGAAATAAATTGTATACTTTTAAAAGTAATACATTTTTCTGTATTATTCACCGTTTTAACGTTATACAAAACTATACAACTGAAATTGTTTCTAAATGTTGACCTTACAAGTTGTCACAAAACAATTCGATGTATAAATTTTATTTTTATTTAAAATGTCAAACATATGCACCTTAAACAAAATCAGTAGGGACATTTTTGTGTCAATCAAAAAGGTAAATTTTTACCATGTAAACAGTAGATTAAGGTGGGCGATTATTCTTGAAAATCTTAAGCTTACATCTTTGGGGAAAACTCAACTTAAATATCAAGTTAGGTACCCATCGAACATATTAAGAGTTATGCTATTTACACAAACATACCATACATACACGTATT
Organism: Mantis religiosa; assembly: GCA_030765055.1. Classification (NCBI taxonomy): domain Eukaryota; kingdom Metazoa; phylum Arthropoda; class Insecta; order Mantodea; family Mantidae; genus Mantis; species Mantis religiosa. Next base: position 45,438,536 of record CM060953.1, read on the forward strand.
TTAGGTGAAAATCAGACATCAAGTGCTGTTTGAAATGCAATGCTTTCTCTAATAACGTCAGTACATACTACAGAAAATAAAAGGTTATTTCGTTCGTGACTGAATCCTCTATTAATATTTAAAACTCACTGTACAAACTACATATTGTAAATTTTGTTATAGGTAATAAACTTAAGAGAAGTTCTGAATTTACTAAACTGCTTTGGTTGAAATTTTATACATATCACTTAATTTTTCTTAGAGACTTATTTATTAGGCTTGAGGCTGTTAACGTGTCGTAAATTTACGAGACCAGACTATCGGCTTTACCTCCCTTTCGAAGCAAGCACCTTCGTAAGGATTTTAACCCCCGAAAAAACTTCGTCCTCCACCAGGTTTGAACCCATGACCTTGGGAAGCAGGGGCTAGTATATTATCCCTAGACCAAGAAGGATGACATCCTGGAGTAACTGCAAATATTAACGCAAATAATAATAATAATAATAATAATAATAATAATAATAATAATAATAATAATAATAATAATAATAATAATAATAATAATAATAATAATAATAATAATAATAATAATAATAATAATAATAATAATAATAATAATAATAATAATAATAATAATAATAATAATAATAATAATAATAATAATAATAATAATAATAATAATAATAATAATAATAATAATAATAATAATAATAATAATAATAATAATAATAATAATAATAATAATAATAATAATAATAATAATAATAATAATAATAATAATAATAGTAATGATAATCATAATAATGATAATCATAATAATGATAATCGTAATAACAATAATTAATAATAATTAATAATAATTAATAATAATTAATAATAATTAATAATAATTAATAATAATTAATAATAATTAATAATAATTAATAATGATAATAATTAATAATAATAATTAAAATAATAATTAATAATAATAATTAATAATAATTAATAATAATTAATAATAATAAATAAGTATTAATAATAATTAATAATAAATAATAATTAATAATAATAATTAATAATGATAATAATTAATAATAATAATTAAAATAATAATTAATAATAATAATTAATAATAATTAATAATAATTAATAATAATAAATAATAATTAATAATAATTAATAATAATAAATAATAATTAATAATAATAAATAATTTGGTCAGCATCACGGCACCCCTAGCCGGAGAGTTGGCTTTTTGACCAGGATACGATAGTAGAAGCCTGAGATTTTAAATTTCACTATCACCTCTTTATTAACGGAATTACTAAATAATTAAATTGCTGAAAATCATTAACTTTAAATATCTTGTTCAATTGTTTGTGCTATAATACTGAACTCCGCTATGTCCCAGTGTACAAATTCCTTAAACTATGCTTGCGTTGAAAGAATTGTTTGGGATTCACCAAGACAAATGAAAGGTATCAAGAAAGAGTAATGGACGTTAAAGAAAAACCTCCTTTTGGATGGCACAATTCTAAGAAGGCTGAACTTCTGCGAAAATTGTCCATCCGTTCTAAGGTAAACATAATTCACATGAAGAAGAACGCAAAATGCATGAGAATCGCAGATATCAAGAGCAGTTTTTGTCAACAAAGTTCAACAACTGTCACAAACTGATGAGCATTACTTTGTTAATAGTTATAAAACGGTACATATTCTCTTTGTTAAGGCATATCAAGTGAACAGCTGAACAAAGGCATATATTTTCTGATTATAGTTAAATTCACCCTCAGTAGATGATGTAATGCCTCAATTAAATAGGCATACCGTCAGTAGATCAGAATGGTAAATCTGGCTGGAAATAATTCATATTTTATACTATGTTGTATATACAAAGCTATGTGATTCATAAAAGGGTAGAGACAGACTGAAAAATTCAATGTCATAGCCGGTATTTGAAACACGGATCTTCTGGTTTCCGTCCAGTCGCTCTAACCAACATTCTACTACGGCCAACATGCCGACATGACTTTAAATTCCCCAACTGACTCGTGTTTTTTCCAGTAAACTACTAGGAGTTCCCATAAACACATGAGCCAACTACCTTAATGGTGACAGACTATGCTGTAAGTACTTTAAGGCCCGGGACATAGTAGCTCAATGGTTAGAGCTGCTGGACGGAGAACAGAAGATCCGTGGTTCAAATCCCGGCTATGGCATTGACTTTTTCAGTCTGGCTCTACCCTTTCATAGTGCGTCCTACACACGGCTAGTGTGAAAGAACAATTAATTTCTATATGATTTATAATTTGAATAATTATTGTTTAAATAGTCATTTTAAACGAGAAGTTGAGGCACCACACTTTGGAGCGCAAGAGTGGCATTTATACGACTACCTTTTTCTGAGGTTATTATTTATCTATAATTGCCAAGCAGCTATATTCGGGCACCGATAGGAAATGGATCTATTCAGGTTAACAGTGTTCTAGATACATTGTCAATATTTTCCACAATAGGCCCGGTACCTTTGTAATTCTTCATAAAAATTTTGGATATTGTGAACTGTGCGCAATCAAAGAACCTGTTGAACAGAAGAATAACAGTGATATGAACTGTAAAAGTGTTTGCTTTTACCTACATCACATCATGTTACCTCGCAGACAGTATTTAACTCTTTAATGGTTTGTGTTGCCCTGGGGCAACATTACGCTGTATTCAACTTAACAATATTTTAGTGTGGCTTTTTGTCACTATAATACTACACTGGCCATTGTCGGTTATACTAGCAAGATTTTGAGTCCTTTTAATTGTAAATATTATATTATTTTTACAATTACACAGCAGTGTTTTTAGTATAAAAGGCAAAATCGAAGCAACTGCAGTCAAATGATACCCCGTCAACATCCAAGTGTGCCATCACACTGATTATTTTACCTGGGCCCTCCCCGTCCTTTACCACAGGCACATTTTACTGTAGTTGCCGAGATTCGAACTCACGAAATTTAGCTTTGAATGCGTGGCCAGCCCATTGTGTATTGCTTTAACGACCATGGCTATTCGAATCAACTGCTTTAAGGCACCGTAGAAAGCGGTATGAGAACCGGTTTAGCAAGTACAGCAAAATAATTTGCTAAATAAAAGGTTAAGAGAAACCTCAAGAGAATTTTGAAATTGTTAGAAAATATATTGTAATACGCTAATTCCAATTCTGCAACCATATCATGAAGAAGAATTACACAAATACAATACTTAGGTAATGAATACTATATTTCACAATGAATAAATAATATGAATAAATAATTGTAAATATGTCACTTAAATGAAAGTATTTTGATTTGAAAATATAAATATATAATTTTAACTGTAAAAGGTGTATATTTATCATTCACCAATAAATTATACATATAAATTACCCCCCTGGGTGAATGAAATATCCAGCCATAAAAAGTATATCATGAAAATTACTGATTTTATTTTTTAAATATTTAGAACCGTAAACAATGAGGTTGCATGTCGAATGCTGTGTTACATTCATATATATTTTTTTGCCTTGCCACTCGCTGGTTTGCATTGCTAACTCACGCACAGTAAACAAATCCATGGTACAATCAACTTAGCTGTTTTATGGGTGTCCAACTTTCACTACTAGGTAATTACAAAACATTCACACACTTTTAAGTGCATATATAATTAATATTCAGGCGTCAAAATAACTGTTGTTTGGATGTCGTGGGAAATAAAAATGTTTTTGTTTTAGACGTAGCTAAAATAGTCAATGGCAATGAAAAATTCTATGCTTGCACTCACATCATTCTCCCTACTCACTCTTACACAAATTATTCTTAAAGCACTAAATATAGCTCTTTGTAGGTACAATAACACTATGTATTTTATGGGGAAATTGAAAAGGAGTGGATATTACGGCGTTCAATTTACTTTCGGATGTGGAATTCCAGTGTAACTTCCACTGCTTAGATACTTCATACTTGAGGAAACATTGGAAGTCGTGATGAGGAACCTTTAATTCAGCCAGACTTGGAGAGAGGAATGCAGCTTCTTCAGCTGCTTCATTTCCAGATATGCCTATGTCAGATGGAATCCTTGCCACTGCCTTACACGTTTATTACATTATATTAACGTATTGTACAGAAATAAACTTCTGCACTAAAGAATTTCTGAGTGACTTTTGTTAAAGAGCAACAATTGCGCTCATAGGCGGCAGCGATTCCAAGAAAGGTTAAGTTACTTTGTAGCAAAATACAGGATGTCCCAATTGAATCGCCTTATTGTCGTCATCATCATATCGTTTTTCAACAAGATGGTGCACATCCTCACTGGTTTAGAGAGGTGATGGACACACTGGATCATAAGTTTCCTGGTAGATGGATAGGGAGAGGTGCACCAATTGCATGGCCACCGAGATCCCGCGACATAACACCTCTGGACTTCCTTTTGTGGGGGTCTGTCAAGGACAGGGTGTATGTGACAAAAGTGGTGGCTATTCGCCAACTGCGTGAGCGTATTTGGAATACTGTTGCAACTGTCACTCCTGAAATGCTTCAACGCACATGGGTGGAGCTCAGAGCTCCATAATCGCCTCGACCATATCCTTCTTGTGACTGGTGCGGTACATGTGGAAGAGATAAGGTTTTCTTGAATTTTTATACAAACTTGATGAGTTATACCTATTAGTAAAGTTTAGTTCATTTCGATATCTCAAATAGTGTGGCAGAACCAATAGAGTGAAAATAGGGCAATTCAAGCCCAATGTTCCTAACCTTCACTCGGTTAACATAAACGAACAGAAACTCGAAAATGATAAAACACTTGAATCACTGGTGATTTATATAGCAACAAGCTAGGAAACACTTTGCATCTCACTACCTCCTCATTATGTAATCAAAATCTTTACAGCCATTTTATAGAAAATTAATGTTTTCGAGCAGTTTTCTACATATGTAATGAGTATTTTGTGATGAGAGCATTGTTTAAATGTTTATTGTAAAATCCTGACCTTTTCTTAGTTGTAGTATTCAAACTCACACACACACACACACACACACACACACACACACACACACACACACACACACACACACACGCACGCACACACAGAGCCTCTCTCTATCTCTGTCTCTCTCATACACAAACATATACACAGGGGGGATTATGTGCATAGGGGGTTTGGTAAGGACGTTCTACGGCTGCCAATATCAACTGCAAATGAAGTAGCTCTAATTGAAATGGGGAGAGTTCCAAGAAAAGGATTAGTTACAGAAAGGGCACTAAAATATTGGTATAGGGTATTTAATAGAGGAGGGGAATATACTGAAACAATGCTTGAAGTATCAAGAACTAACTTTACCAAATAAAGGATGGGTAAGTAATTTACGAAATAATTTGGAAGATAATGGGATGAGTGATATTTGGAGAAAGAGAGAAACTAATTATAAAGGTTTTTGGAAAGGGGCTAGAATAAGATTTGAAGACACGGAGATCCAGAAACTGTTTAGTCAAATAGCTGAGAAGAGATCACTTGTTTTCTATGTTCCATTGAATAATAACTGGGGGAGGGAGAGGTATATAGATAGCACTAACTAGAAAGAAAGGGGTGAGCATGGTTAAGAGCAGGGATATGGATATTAAGAGGTCAAAGAAATGGATACCCGCAAGATGAGTGCCCATTGTGTGGGGACAAAGAGGTATGCAATAATTCCACAATTTAGTACAGATTTGTCACAACTAAAGTCAATAGAAGCCACGAAGCTTTCCAAATGAAAGTTTTCAAATTTCAACATTACTAAACTAATTTAGCAATAAGAATAAAACATAGAAAATCAGTTGACTCAAGTAAACCTTTAAACTAACGTTTTAATCACAAACTAAAGATAAGGCAAAATGAATTCTGGCCGAGTTTTACATAAGTTAGAGGGGTGTGGTTTATAACGAATTTTCGAACATTTTGGTGGTACTAAACCTCATGCAGAACGCTCTCTACCGGCAGCAATTATGCTTCTGTAGGCATTGCTACGAAATTATGAAAACTAAAGCCAAGCAAAGCTATTGTCCAAGAATTACAGCTGGGTGAACCTGTAACTACACATCAGTTTTATGACTAAGGCGTACAATGGAGAATTCGACCCTAATCCCTTTTTTCCGATGCGCCTTGGTTCCACCTCTGTGGTTATGTAAACTCTCAAAATAATCAATATTGGAGCACCGAAGAACCTGACCTCTCCCATGAAAAGCTCTTGGTTAGAGAGTAAGAGTTTGGTGCACAATTATTAGTCACGAGAGAAAAACAAACATTTTTGTTTGGAAAGGCTGCAAATACTTATGGATACATATTACAGATTTTAGCCCCTTTCGCCAGATTCCTGACAAGGCTTTTTACTCTCTCTACGGGTATAGCAAGTAGGGGAATGATTGCATTCCGGAAATACATTTTTCGCACCCCTGAATTAAAAAAAGTATTTTTAGGTAAAGTTCCAAGTCTGTGTGAATAGATAATTCAAAAACGAAAATTCATTTAAAAACCAATCTTGGTGTTTATGTTCAGCATCTTCTAAGGGTGCACCAGAAAGATTTTGAAAAGATCCCCAATCACAAATTAACCTTTTCAAGGAATATTTTTCGAAAACTTCGATTTTGTCTAAAATACTAACGATTTTGATTCAAATACAACACATTCTAGATTTTTCATGACAAATGAACCGTAATCTTGAATTTTCTGAGAATGTCCTCAGAAGCTTCTTTATTCTGGATGACTTTACAAAACTGGTAAGCGCTAAGAATAGACAAAATACGAGGGCTGTTCAATAAAGAATGGTCACAATTTTTTGACAACGTACCTTTACTCATCCTCATAATTTTGATGGACCTTCTCAAAATAGTCTCCCCTGAATGCGATGCACTTGACCCAGCGTTTCTGACAGTCTTCAAAGACATTCTGGAAACCACTTTTTGAGAGATCCTTCAAAATCGCCTCCGTAGCTTTCACCACTGCTTCTGATGATGGATAATGCCTCCCAAGAAGACGTTTCTTCAAGTTAGGGAATAGAAAAATGTCACATGGGGCTAAATCCGTACTATAGGGAGGGTGAGGAATGCACTTCATGTTGATTTTTGCAAGATATTCAGCAACAACATTGGCAATATGCGGCCGCGCATTATCGTGGTGCAGCATCCAGCCAGCTTCACGGAAATGTGATCTTTTGCGCCTGATATGGACTTGCGATATTTTCAACACATCCCTGTAGTATTGTCCAGTTACTGATGTGTGTGCAGGTACAACATGCTGATAAACCATTCCATGAATATCAAAGAATGAGATGACCATAACTTTCCCAGCAGAAGCAACCACTTTTTGTTTTTGGGGGGTTGGTGATGAAGAAGATTACAACACTGAGCTTTGCTGTTTGCTCTCAGGATCAAAATGATGTAGCCAAGTTTCATCAGCAGTTATTACGTTTGAAAGAAAATCCAGATCTTCCTCTAGCATCAACTTTAAGTGCATGTTACCTCCAATGTAATGGTAGGCGATACTGAACATATCTGAACTTGCCTGGTTCTCACAGGCGGGAAAGAGGAGTACCAACAATGAAACTACTATGGCGTGTTTGTTTCGCATTAAGCTAACAGAATATAAGATTGAATTGTAGTGCGAACAATTATGACCGTAAAAATTATGATCATTCGTTGTTGAACAGCCCTCGTATTTCTACACAAAGATATGTAAATCTCGTAAAAGAACGTAATTCATTATAATAATTCATATATGTACATAACTATTTTAAATACTCCTTGTACAATTTCAAAGCGACCATATACTAACCAAATAACTGACTAAAACTTAAAATATCTGACTAACACTTAAGCCCACTGTATTTTCCCATCCTATTATTGTTAATGTAAGGAATGTGACAAGATAAAACCATTTCTGTCCTGCGCTAGGGTATCGTGCTGTGGTTCCCTGCCACGGAAGTCGCACCTGTTAGATCCCTGGGGGTGTAGATTTTAAGCCCCGATTATAGGACCGGCGTCCCTCAGCATCGTGAGGAATCTGGGGAGCTGAGATAGGCAGTGAATCCCGGTCAAGAAATTCAATTTTCCAGCTGGGGATGCCGTGATGTTGACCACATCTCCTTGTACCCTCTGCCTTGCTTATGTGAGCGTGAGGCCGGCAATCAGGTTGGCAGACTCTGGCATCGGCTGTTACGTCGAGGATCATTATTATTAAAGTCATTTCTGAAAACGTCTTTCTCTTATTTTCAGCTAGAAGTATAAGAGTTTCTAAAAATTTTAAGCCAAAAGGAGTATGAAAAATTAATTTGAGTGCACAGTTGTAGATCTTTTTACTGCCAACTTTGCAATATTTATGGTCATTGTTTTCTGGAAAACAATTGTTTCAGTTCTTCAGAAGAAATGTAAACAAGGTTTCCAAGTGTAGAGCAAACAAATTTTACTATCAGGCAAAAAACACTTGCTTTCATACAACGAGAGTTCGACAAATTCTTGAAGTGTGTAACGAGATGACAGATGTTTATATGCTGTGAAATCAGTATGGCTTCATATAAACTTAACTAAAACTAAACTCCGAGGCACTGTCCGGAAAAAATCCCCACGTCAGTACCGGGAATCCAATCCCAGCCTCCCTTTGGATATGCAGCTGCGCTACCACTGCACTAAGGAGACAACCATGGGATCGCACATCTGGCGGCTAGTTTATACATATAATAAATACATTGGTCTCTCACTTGCACCAGCAGTTTTTCCTCTAATCTTGGAGAGAGGAGAAGGAGGAGCAGGCCATATTGATGTAACATGTTTCAAACATGTATACCATGAATGACTGGAGCATATTTCTTAAACCCTTGCGTATTGGGTTATGAGATACCTAACCAGATAACGGAGTTCTACACAGTGGTCACATTTGAACATCACACATCCCATAGGTGGTCAATATGTTGAAGATAATTTTTTTTATTTTACTCGTATTAACGACACTGGGAGGTTATTACATGGCTAAGCAAGCTGTCACGTGGCAGTGCTGGTTATACAATAACTACTGAATTAATGGTTAACAAGTTTGTCTCATTTATGATTTGTGGTTATTAAAATATGAAGTTAAATTTCGCTTCACTTTTCCAAAAGTTGTTTCATCCTGCTTCTTAGCTTCACTCTAGTGCACTTTTCCATGATTACCATTTTTCTTAAATTACATAAAAGATAATTGTATTATTTCAAGAAAATGTATTTAACTTGCAGAGAATGAAAACTAATTTAGATTATTAACATATCAGAGCCAGAATTTTCTTCCCCGAATATACTTTACTTTCACATTTAAAAGTCTGAACAAAAAGTAGTTTACCACAAATAAATATTTCTTAGAAATACCACTAAAAAATTTTCATACACATACTTAATACATTTTGAGAAAATTTCATCCGAAGTGCATGAAAACACCAAGTTATGGGAAGTTAAAATTGAAAGAGAAAAAGTTCAGCACGTGCACATAACATCCTATTCATCTCCGTTTGGATCTTCTGCTGTTTTCTCTTGTGGCTTTTGTTTTAAAGAAAAATGTATATTTTCAAGCAATCGTGCCCCATATTTTTATCTCGGAGTCATCGCTTATTATGTTTGCAACCATACTTATGCCCATTTTTTCCATTATCTCTATTACGTCTTCCACTACAGCCTTCATTACAACATTTAATACTATCATATACCTCAATCTATAATGAAACAGCTCCACATACACTTTTTTATCCTTTGTGAAATAATATCTGGAAACTTTCTTCAGAATTTTTGGTTCGATCATGTAAACAGTTCTTCAGAAGGTCATCTTGATAAACCCCTCTTAATGTTGATTTTGTTGCCAAAATAACTTCCTTAAAAATTTATGCTCGTGTCTGTGCATCTTTTAGTAATTATGTTTTAGTAATTTAGTATTCTTCCCTTTAAGTAACTCTATAATCACGGATATTGAACTCAAGAAAAACGTCCGAAGGAACTAGAGTATTGTTACGTATGTTAAATTGTAAAGCTTAGATCTCAGGGTTCAAAATGTACCACGTAACTAGGGGCATAACTAAAGCGATAAGGAATGCAGATAGTAGCGTAAGGTAGGAGAGACAACACTCAAGTCCATACTAAACCCATTTACTATATCCTAACTATTAGTTTAAGTACAGAATAAATCCGAAGTCTGCTAGAGACTTAAGTATATACTAATAACAATGATTACGTAATTATATTGAAGACCCATACAAGCTTATCTGAGTTGCGTGATCATGTATGGTTGTGGATCTTGCTGACTGACTTCCTAACCCACAATGTCTCTATTCTCGACTCTCTGAACTGACTTAATACTCTACTACCCCCCCCCTCTCCGCTGCTGGCTTAAGCAGTACTGAAATATGGATTCTACCAAAATGGCGACCTAATGCCAAATCAGCATTCCCACGCTATAGAAAGCTACGTAAACGTTTCCCAGGCAAAGCTAAGCATGATTATATTCCTCAAAACATTCTAACTGCAATTTGGCGTCAGATTACTTTAGTCAGCAAAGTCCGTGTCCGACCACCTAGTCCTGGTTGACATGAGTAAACAAGAAACTGGTGTAATAAGCTAAAGTCATGTGAAATTTGGCATAACACTGTTCTCATATATCAGAAGAATTAAGAACTTAAGTATGTGTAAACTGTGCGAACAATTCACGGCACACGAGGTAACAAGATTCCAGAATTTGACAAATTCCGAAGTTCGTCAACCATACACGTGACATCATTTGAACCCATTTGCTGCCCAAAAATATTGTCATCATATAAGGGATGCAATCTTCAAACGAGGAGTATAGTGTAAAACTCTATTATTTTTATTCATTACTGCGCATCATGTTTAATTGAATTTTCTTCACCTTAAACGAAACCCATTAATGTGATCGCAGTATATAATGAGCCCTGGCCGCTAAACGCGCTTTCATCTGCGGTCACCGTTTCAACTGTTAAACAACGTTTTACAGATGCGTGTTATTAAAGTTCTGTCTAGAGATACACGTAGGAGACTACAATGTCTATAGCAGCTATTATTATTTAACAACAGGCCGGTCTACTGTAACGGCAGTGATTCATTCTGCTAACACTGGAATTGTTCCAAGTCACTTGTGGTTGTTAACGCTTTGTATACACCAACAATATCTGTTTCTAAAGCCTGTTGATTCAGTTCAGATGTGGTCCACGACTTTTAATGGACTATGGTAATTTTTCACGAGTATTTGTGAGAGTAGCTGTAACCATAACTTTGTATTTATCAACTTACCAGTAGTGCATTATCTAGTATACCTTGTTTAGCGCAGTCGTGCTCATATAACATTTTGTGCTAAAATGTTCACTGTTTTTATCTACAGTTTCGTGCTACCCAAAGAGCATTTCCCCTTTGCAGTGCGCTGTCTCTGGCAGCCGCAGGAACTATGTGCCAACTTCGATAATTTGTTATTCAAATCAATGTTTGAACCCGTTTCGTCCAGTCGGAGGTTACAACATGCCGGTCGACATTTCGCAACATGCATCAATGAGAACATACCAAAATTGAAAAGAAGAGAAGAGAATCAATTAAAGAATTGATGTATTCATTTCAAATGTTCGAATGTGTTAGTGGCTAGAAAATTTGATCAAGTGAAACTTGCCCGACTAGCGTGAAATATTTTCCTAAAACCAAACAAATTGACAAAAATTGACTTGCTGGAGATATTGGGCATAATTTCCTTTTGAAGACAGCATTTTTCTTTCCTACAAGGGCGGCTCAACAAGTAGCCGTGTCTGCCTCATGCGTAAGAGGTCCCGAATTCGAATCTCGCTCAAGGTGATTTGCCTGGATAAGGTTTTTTCCGGGGTTTCGCCTTATCCTGAAAAACTATAAGTCTGGTAACTAAGCTCTATGGACCCTGGACTCATCTGAGCATCATTTCACCCATTTCATTCATCGTCCGATATGACTTAACGTTGGAGGACGTAAACTACAAAAAGTAGTCGTGTTTCAAAATATATAGGGAAGTTTGAGCTATCATCAGTACCGTCATTTGTTACACTTTGTCAAAACAAATTTTGTTTCTGATTCATTGGTTAGTTGGGATTTTACAGGTATTTCAATAAGTTGTTCAATTGTTTTTGCTAAAATAGAGAGTGCAGTATCGTTCAGTTATTTGCTTTTTACTTTTAGAAGGGAAAACTTGCGAGGAGATAAAAACGTTCATGGAAACTTCTCGCCTTCTATGACAAGCCCGCCTCGGTAGTGTGGTGGTAGCATGTCTGCCTCACGTTCAAGAGGTCCCGAGTTTAAATCTTGGTCAGGGTGAGTTACCTGTATAAGGTTTTTCCGGGGTTTTCCATTATCCTGAAAGACGAATGTTGGGTAACTGTAAGCTCCATGGACCCCGGGCTCATTTGAGCATCATTTCACTCATTCCATTCATCGTCCGACATGACTTAACGTTGGAGGACGTAAATTACAACAACAACAAAAACTTCTATGACAACAGTTAGATATCGGTACATCGAATTGTAACGTGGTCGAACATCCGTTTTTTGACGAGGAGCGCCCAGAACGCCCTGCACATGTGGTTACCGAGGAAGTTATTGAAAGGGTCCACGATATGGTTTTCGCTGACCGTAGAAAGAAAGTTCGCGAAGTTGGGGAGGCCATAAGTTTATCGACGGGAACGGCAATTCATATTTTTCACAATAAGCTAGATATGAGAAAGCTGTCGCCCCGATGGGGCCACGTTTGCTCTCAGTGCACAACTAGAGGTTGCTGCTTTCAACTTCGAAGCTGTTTAAGCAAAATCCGAAGGACTTTTTGCGTCAAATTGTCACTGTCGATGAGAGTGGATTCATTATTATACTCCTGAAACTAAACAACCAAAACAATAGGCTGCTTCCAAGAATCTGCTTCAAAGTAGGCGAAGACGGTCCCACTGCCCGAAAAGTAATAGCAAACATTTATGTTATGTGAAGGCTGTCATGCTCATTGACGTCTTGGAAAAGGGAAAAGCGATTACTGGAGCTAGTTATTGCCTCAATTCAACAAGAAGTTGCAGAAGAAGAATAAAGTTCTGTGTCACTATGATAATGCCCCAGCACATTCATCCAGAGTTGCCGCTGCCAAACTGCATGAATTGCTGCCACACCCTCCATATTTTCCTGTTCCCATACATGAAGAAATGCCTTGCAGGAACAGAATTTAAATCAAACGAGGAGGTAGTCAGGGAGACAGAGGCGTATTTTGTAAAGCTTATTTTGCGTGGGTGAAATTGACAGGAGCGTTGGGAGAATTGTATATCCTGAAAGGGGACTATATTTAGAACTCATTCATTTATGTTTGAAAGAAGAAACAGGCGTTTTTATTCCTAACAAGGGTGCCTATTTAACCGCCTTCGTATCACGTAATACCGAATCAGACCTGCAATCAATTTCGGTCGGTGAGAAGTCACCTTGTGAATGCCTCTTCATGTGTTGTCAGCTGACAGGGGTTCGTCAAGTTGGCATTCAGGTAGTAAGATAGGTACCATCAGAGGCATGATGTTATCGGCGTTGCAAGGCTATGGCTTCGTTAGAAATTTACATGCGTCACGTGTACTGAAGCGATGTGCCTGGTAGTGCTATACATAGAGAATTGTACGGATTAGCCTTTCTAAATTGTATATTGTATTCAGAACTTTAGTGTGTTTAATATCTCGCGGATATTATTGTGTGTACCAACAGTGTGCAAGTATGACAACACCGTACCTAGAAGGAAGCGTGGCAGTAGGAACGTCAAGCACAAAATAATTCCCTGAAATAATATGCATTTGCTGGAGTCAAGCTGTATAATGAGGCGAAAAGTTTGGTTTTCTTGTTGAGCTCACTTTTATTCACTGAAGTATCAGGAATGAAAAATAACTTGAATCAGTATTTAAAATGCCAGGAATGAATAAGTAAGCGTAAACTTATCTAATTTCTGCTTCAACTTTTAAAGACAACGTGGTTAACCATTGCCACTTACCATGTGACAGTCCTAAGCCTCCATAAAATGGGAAGGACTAATTAGGCCAAATGGGCTGATTTTACTGATACAAACCAGCTTTCTTTCTTGGCCTAAATAGGGGACAAACAGTGTTCACTGCCCAGATATGATGCGCCCATTTCTGTTAGGAAGTAGATGTATCCCTTAAGTACCAATAACCAAGGCCGCGCCGTGGTTATCTCTCATCAAGGCGGCCTGGATTCGATTCCAGGCGATCGCAAAGTGACACCTCCAGTTTTCCCCGCAATCATTCCACCAATTGCTTCATTAATGTCCTTCCTTTCATCCAATTCGTCCTCATTCTGTTTATCTACTTCCCTCACTCTCATTCCGGGAACCGGGCTGATCACCCATCCCTGGATTTGCCTCTCTGATCCATAGTTGTGGCTCCTACACACGACACTTAAAATGGCATAAAAGTAGAGAATGGTAAATGAACGGGACTGTGTCCTATACCAAAGAAGAAAGTACCGGTAGCCCTAAAGAACTATCATCCCAGTACTTAAATAACCACTAAACCGGCCTTTTAATCCTGTTCAGAAGACAAGGGCTTTCCTTACGCTTACTTAAAGCGAACTTGTCTCCATTATATTGGAAGATGTACATAGTACACCATATTGTGCAGCGTATACAGGACGCCCTCCACGTTTCACACGCCTCTGGCGTTAGCGTCGTGTGTGCATGGATTCCTGGTCACGTAGGCTTTCATGGGGATGAAATGGCGGGTTCGGCAGCAAAGATGGCAAGCATAGAACCGATGGTCAACATCCCTTTTGTCACCGCGGAAGACTTTGCACTGTTGCGCTGGCGTCATGAGTGCTCTACTCTGCGTAATAACAAGCTCAGAAGGGTGAAAGAGCTTCCGGATAACTGGGCGACCTCCTGTCACTTATCGCGTCGGGAGGTGAGTTTGGCTCGGTTGTGTATTGGGCACTGCTACTTCTCACACAGTCACCTGTTGAAGAAGGTCCCTGCTCCTATTTGCGTGTTGTGTGGTCAGGCTCTCTCGGTCCGTCATGTGCTGCTAGAGTGTATTCACCTAGCAGACCTGCGGGAGTCTGCAGCTGCCGGTCAGCTTGACGGAGATCCTGACAGACAATAACTCTGCGGTGGAAAATGTCCAACGTTACGTCGCTAGAGTTGATTTCAGGATTTAATCGTTTGTTTTTATAGTCTGTTATTTTATATATATAAATTCATTTCATAGTCTATCGCTGGTTTCTGCCACTGTTTGTTATAGATATACATCTTTGTTTTTATGTTTACATTTAATATGCTATAGTAATATTTTTATTTTTATCCATTATTGTCCTAAGTTCCTTTTTAAGAATAGTATTGTTTTGTTTTCTTTCTTTCTTTTTAATGTTTATTTTAATGGATATATTTTACGTAGTGTGTAGCTTTATTCATGTCTTCTGCCACAATTGTTTTTAACGGGCGCTGATGGCCCTGTAGTTGAGTGCCCTTAAACACAAATCATCATCTTGTACATAGCGAAGGAGAATGGCGGCTAACTCCAAGTATTAACTGAGTCGCTATTTTCTTCTTCTTTTTTGACAAGCGTTGTCATATCGGGTAATGAATGAAATGCGTGAAATGATGTTCAAATGAGCCTATGGTGCATAGAACTTAAGTGTTACCCGACCTTTATCTTTCAGGAAAAGGAAAAACTCCGGGGAAGAAAAAACCCTTATAATCAGATAACTCGCTCATGCCACTCTCGTGCGTTTAACTCTAAGTGCTCCGTTTCGTTCTGCAACTTCTAATGCATGAAACGGATATCTGCTTACGTGAAAGACGGGGCAGTTGGGTCACCTAGTATATTTTGAAACAGAATCTTAAATCGTTACTAAAGAGTATAACGTTTAGCAGATAAAAAAGAATCGGTAGATAAGCCTTTGGTTTCATATGTCTCGAAGAATTAAACTTATAGAGCAGTGGTGGCCAAAATCTTCGCGTATGAGCTATTGACAGCTTACTGTTTTGTAGATAAAGCATTTAATTTTGACTCATTCAATAATCAAGCATTAGACAGGTTTGTTTATGAGTCCCATGAATATGACATACGTAAACGAATAGTAGGTGGAGGCCAATACGCCCTCCCCTCTTATACATAGGGCTGGAATTATTGTTGTAGAAGATTAACATGCCTTACAAATTTCTACCACACCTTAAAGTGTCCGAAAATAAATATTGTAAATTAACCGATCATTATTCAGAAATTAACCTGATAAACTTCAGCCATTTTAACACCCACCGAGAGGCTCTGCAGTAATGTGTGAGCTCAGGACCGTCCTACCTGAATGAGCCGTTTCTTTCCCCTAGATTGTCCTCAGTTCTCACAATTGTCAAATTCCAAGAAGGTACCCTAAAGCTTTCTTCTGACATTTCTTGTCCAGCTATTATTTTACTTCATGTATCACCTCCTGTGTTACCTATTTAGTAAGAAGGGCGTTTAACACCACTAAAATAATTACAGTATAATTTCAGTAATGCTACGTTTTTAATGACGTTATTTTTCAGATATGTTAGGTAATTGCTGAAGAATATGACTGCGATGACAGTGGTGTACATGAAAAGTCTGAACTCAGGCTGTATCTCCGGGTATTAAACCCTTAAAAGTACGAGAAAAGGTGAAGGGTATATAGGTTATTTTGTAATATTAGCGTTGTCGTACATTCCATTTTATCGACAGTATTCTCTTTGTTCCAGTATGCCAACAAGACCTTTGATGACATTTATGCAAACACTTTATAAGCAACAGAAACGAGGAAACTATTTATTATATTACCAAAGACAGTGGCCAATGTTAAATGTACATGCATAGGAAGTTCAACGAACTGTGAAGCGAGGCCTTTCAGAAAATATCCACAATTGACAGCGTTTTATACACCTATGCCAACTTATAACTTGAAATTAGATTATATTAAATAGCTTTATTCCTACGTTCGAATACGAGGGTGGTCTGAAAAGTTTCCCACCTCAACATAAAGATGGCAGCACTCGTAAATAAGTGCTAGTGAATTTAATTATTCATCTGTTGACAGTTACTCACCAAAGGTTCAGCAATTTTGGACGCTCAGTTGTTATGTAACAGTCGTTTTAGTGAGTTGATGTCAGTGTTTCTATGAAAATGGACAAAATGTAGTATCGAGCTGTCATTAAATATTTGTTTTTGAAAGGCAATACGCCTACGCAAATCAAAGATGAGTTGGATTTTGTGTATGGGGACTCTGCACCATCATTTATCACTGTGAAATTTTGGGCATCAGAATTTAAACGTGGCCGTAAGAGCCTGGGAGACGATGAACGTTCGGGACGTCCAGAAACTGCAACAACCGACGAAAACATCGCCAAAGATCACCAAATGGTGCTATACGACCGCCGAATTAAAGTCAGAGAAATAGTAGAGGCTATGAACATGTTAAAAGAACGTGTTTGTCACATATTAAATCAACATTCAGGCTTGAGAAAGCTGTCCGCGCGTTGGGTGCCGCTGTCGCTCACGTTAGACCAAAAACGTGTTCGAATGAACAATTTCCAACGCTCTGTTGGCGCAGTTTAAGCGCAATAAATCTGAGTTTTGGCGCCGATTAATTACTGTAGGTGAAACTTGGATACTCCATTATACGCTCAAAACAAAAATACAGTGAAAACAGTGAACTGCAAAGGGTGAACTGGCTCCAAAAAAGAAGCAAAAGCTGTTTTTTCGGCTGGGAAAGTGATGGCGACTGTTTCTTGGAATAGTCATGGAGTTAATTTTAATTTATTATCTTAAAAAAGGGAAAACCATTACAGAAGCATACTACGCATCATTACTTGACAGCTGAAGGCCGAACTTGCGAAAAATTGGCCACATTTGCAGAAGAAAAAACCTGTTTCACCAAGACAACACACCGTCTCACACCTCAGTGGTTGCGAAATCCAAGAATTGCGGTTTTAAATGCTTGACCATCCGCCTCACTCACCAGATCTAGCCCCAAGAAACTTGTTTTTGTTCCTTTATCTGGAAATTGCGCTCGGAGGACAGAGTTTTCGTCAAATGAAGAGGCGATCATCTTCGTGAACAATTATTTTGCAGAGAAAATCGCCGAGTACTATTTGGACGGGTTACAGAGATGGGACCATCGCTGGGAGAAGTGTGTAGAGTTACAATGAGACTATGTAGAAAATATATATATTCTGGAAAAATTGACTTGTATCTGTAGGAGGTCGTAAACTTTTCAGACCAACCTCGTATCTGTGTATAAAATATTTTGTATAAGCATACTGTTCTCTTAAAGGTATTGTTCGTTCAAGAAGAAACTACGTGAAATACTTTGTTACACTTACGTTCGTTATGTATAATTGAATAACTTGATAGAATAATGAAGCAAATGGTATACGTTAACATTTTTCGCAAAGGACGCATGTTATACTCTCGCTAATTTAGTAAAGACACGTGCCTGTTAAGCATTACGTCGTTGTGACTTGAAGCTTATATAAGTAGTGAAACGTATCGTGCGTATTATTCCTTCGTTCTTATATAAGCAATTTAGTTAACGTCCTCCTCCGCAATCCGTCAGTGGCTTATACATCCCTAGTTACGCACGCATATTCTGCTGAATTTTCAAATGAAAGCTACAGCCACCTTATGAAACAACTGAAGCAGCTTCGAAATTTACTTGCGCTGTGAATCTTGCATTTTGTTTTTCATGTCGCCTTAAATAGGTAAGGACTCCATTTGTGTTACAAGCAACAAAACAACCTGCCTTGTCAATCAGTGTTTGAATACTGCTGTGGGCAATCACATGGATTTTAATAGAGTTGGTGATACATTTATGAGAAATGCACTCTTTCGTGTTTAGTACTAAAACAATTGCTGCAATGTACTGTGTATTCGAGCAAAGTTTGTTTATTGTAAGTTCAGTACAGATATCGATATTTATTTCTTCAATTTGATAAGAAGTATGTGGTGTTTGGCGTTTCTAATTGTTATTGTATGAATAATTTCATGTTTTATTTAATGCCTCTTGTGTTTTAATAAATAGGCACCCTTTTCCAGTTTTGAAAACTAAGAATTAGCATCACAACCTGTCTGAAAAAGTGAATGTAGACGGCCAAAGTGGAAGCTTGCATCAATACAAACAGATAAGTGGTATGACGTCACAATTTCCTGTGCATGCCCTGTAGCCTTCAGCAATAGACAGGATCCAATCAAGTCAACATGCAAACATCACCGCGTGAAATCATAAGCTCACTGATCCCGAAATTAGGGATTCAAGAAATAAGGAATCGTAATAGATTACACATTAACATTTGCTATATTTGTTAAATGGGAACAGGATGTTACTTTAGCAGTTTATCGCTCCGCGGGCGGTCCATCTGGCGAATACTTGACAAGAAGTGCTTGAAGACGCTTCCTTAGTAGCCGGTCACAGAAAAAAAGATACAAAGGACCACATGGTAACAAAAGGAATTTTGGTGTGAATAACACAGCTCTCGCGAGGGAATCTCGAACACAACTGGACTGTCCGTCCAGGAGGACAGACGTGACTCTAGGAGGAAGTATTTATTCCTGCGTAAATAACGAATTACATGTTATTGCGTGATCTGCGTTTCAGATGCGGTAACTCCAGACATTAGTATAATGTACATTGGTCGGCAACTTCCAATTTCCGTGAATACCTTAAAAACAACGGTAATGAAACAAATCTTAAACTTCGATTCCCGTGTCATCCATACTCCTACATATACTCATGCAGACCATAAGAGAAAACTCTTGCTACATACTGATGCTAGACGGCACATAGCTTCAAAATAGCATAGCGTTACCGGAAAAAGTGGTGACATCACAAAGCAGAAAATTGATATTTAATGTGTTACATTTTTCTAAAGAAGAGAAAGTAAAAGTCTAATTATTCCGTTAAATAATGCTATAAAAAGGAGAGCAACAGCAGTAAGAGAAGTGAACGAACTGTATATAGTGTAGGAAAACGGTTCAAAATTTAAAGTGTGCGGGTGAAACACTTATAACTGCTGGTAAACATCGTCAGTATCCAAAAAGGTCCAAACTTGATGATTTCCAAAAAGGGTTGTGGGCAGAACTTTTCTCAACTTTTGTGAACTGAGAAGAAAAATCCCTACATTACGTAAACTTATGAAAATAAGGGCACATTCTAGAGATAAAGCTAGAGATTTCGTAAGTGTAAAAATATGCGTCGTGTTACTTAGTATGTGCTGATGTTTTGAAGATCAAACTGTACTACATTATATTTATACCTTCTCATAATACACCAGCGACCTCTCCTAAAAATTGCACTCATTCATCAGAAAGGTAATACGCTGATAGAGAGGTAGCAATGTTATGTCACAGTACCCCTCTACGGCCCACCCACCTGGATGTGATACACGGCTCACCCAGAATATTTAAAAACAGCGAGATGTAATACACTATTTATTAAAAAATGTGTGTCGACGGTAATCACAGAAACTACTTAACCGATTTTCTAACTCAGTAATCGAAAGCACTATGCTTCCTGGCGGACATAAGTTGTCAAACAGTTATAATAATAACTAAACACTAGTAACACAACTTCACTATTTACTTTTCTGCTTTAATTAACGGCTTTAATAAAGATTTTATAATCAGAAAAGTAGAAAAATTTAAATATCAAAAAAATGTTAATGATGTTTCCACTCTTAAAAAAGTAAAAAAAAAAAGATTATATTTTCAAAAAATTTACTTATCATCCATGGGTAAATAAAAAGTTCAACAATTTTCAAAGAAGTGGGTATAATACTAGCACCTCATAATAATTACAGTATAAAGAATTTGCTACAGTTTTCTAAAAAAGACAAAATTTCAAACAACAAAAAATCTGGTATTTATCAAGTTAACTGTTTAGAATGCGATAAGATCTATATTGGTAGAACCAAGCGTAATTTAGAAACCAGAGCGAAGGAACATTTTAGAAATATTAAATACAGACAGACAGAGAAATCGGCAGGGTCTGATCATTTTTGGTCATATAATCATGAAGTAAATCCAGAAGTTAAATTATTGAAACAATTGAAAGAACCGATAGATTTAATGGTTTGGGAGAAGATATTTATTTTGAAAAATAAGGATCGCGTAATGAATTTTGATATCCCTCCAATAGATGGCATCAATAAGTTTGTGTTGTCCCCGGTAGATGGCAGTTAGATAAGGAGCTATTCTCCAAACTCCAGTAGTGGTCAAAGTCAGTCAGTCAGTCAGTTAGTGGGTGAGTGTCAAGCTGAGTGGCTGAGGATGAAGCAGATGTTTGCTTTGAAACCGGTCCCAGGATTTAAATAAGATAAGTAAATAGTGAAGTTGTGTTACTAGCTACTAGTTTACGTCACTGTCAGCAGCTTCAGTTTTTTACATAACTAACGTCAAACAGTTTCTAACAGGGGAATACAGGTATGGGCCTTAGCTCCGTCAGCTCTAACCACCAAATATGCTCCCGAACGAAAGACAGGTTAGCGTGTGACGTCACCGTGCTGATTTATGCTGCCTGAGAGGAAGGGAATAGTTTGATGTGTTGGGGCTCCGACAGCGTAGGAAAGACAGAAACCTATCGGGTATTAATAATATGTACAACTTACATCTTGGGTGTTATAATATTAATGCTGACTGCTTTATTCACACACTTGGGCACAGTTTATAAACAATTACATTTTAGCTCTGTGCTATGAGAAAATATATAAAACTTCAACTCGTAGTTTATCTGAAGGTCAGGCATGTTATAAAGTAAATAAAATAAAACAAAGTAATTTTCTCTGGAAATTAGAGGAGACCCACTCAGAACAGAATTACAGGGACATTTTCCGACACTTTCTGTTTCGTTTTTCTTTAACTACATAGTTTATCAAAGTCAGGAGGTAATGTCAGGGAAATTTGTAATAGAAGACCGCAGGTTAGATTGTGACCCGACAAGGTACTTCGGGGTTTTGACTTAGCTAATTTCATAACAGAAAAATAAAATTGTACGCACACATATATCGAGCCAAGCAAACACAATGTACGTGCGGCAAGTGAATACAACCTCGGAAATCTGGTTTGAGGGACATTCTTGTAAAAATCAGCCACCTCTTTCTTGTGTGTATATTTGCCCTTCAATAAATCGTCCCATTGTAAATTTAACAGTTCCATTAGGTACGTGGCAGCTATATTGTCATCGAGTGTGCTAAACCTGACTGAACCCTCGGATTCTGTACTCACAGCGCCATTTATATAGGCAATTTAGTACTACACGGCTCTTGCCTGACGTCACACGCACTGCAGACCTCACTCCCGGCTGAAATACGTCACAACTCTCGAAGTTGTCTTCCTCTGGTTTCAAAATATTAGTAGTGATTAAGAACTGAAGCCGCGCCATGGTCGAGCAGTTAGACCACTTGGCTCTCACCAAGGCGGCCCGGGTTTGATCTCAGGCGATCGCAAAGTGAGATTTATGGTGGACAACACTGTGTATTTTCTCCGAGTCCTCCGGTTTCCTCACTCAGCATTCCAACAACTGCTCCATCATCATCTTTCTTTCCTATCATTACATCTCACCTCATTCTCTCACCCACTTCTCTCACCCACTTCTCTCACCCTCATGCCAGGCATTGGGCTGATCACCAATCCTGGGTTTTCTATCACACTGATCCAGAGATTCCTCAACCCACCGCCTACCGGCATAAGGGTTAAGAGGAAGAAAAATACTCTGACATCACATACTGGTTATAAGAGGGCAGTTAAAGAAAGAAAAATTAAAAACCTAAAATTGATCTAGAAGTCCTGGAAAATAGAATGGCAAAGTCATAACAGAAGGTATTTATCAAGATGGCCTTCCCTTTACAAACACAGAGAGAGATATATATTCCTTGTTTGTTTTCAGCTTATCAAACAAGCGCAGAGTACTTTTTATTTCATGCAAAATACATAAATGGCCTTATACCTTAGAGGAACAAGTTGACTTAGTTTTACTTTGTTACATTTGGTGTATTTTCTCTTTCAGTTACACTCGTTTTCACTACCATAGAATACGCTTATAGAGATAAATTGCATCCAGTACATCAGAAACCATTCAATCGATATTTATAATGTACATTTGAGAACTGTGTTTGTTTTAAATATTTGCAGACACTGCGCCATACGCAAACGATATAAATTAATGACGTGGGGGAGAGACAATCTTCATATCCGACAGTTTAACTATTTCATTGAAAATTGGTAATTAGGGAATTATGATTCCCCTTAATGCGAAAACTATGGAGTCGTTTTATTTACGGAATAACATAAATAAACGTGAGTTTAACTGTATAACACTACCATTTTCGATAATTTCGAGGCTAAACAATTAACATTTCAGTGTATTTTCAATTTATCTCCTGCAACATCGGACGATGAATGAAATGGATGAAATGATGCTGAAATGAGCCCAGGTTCCATGCAGTTTAGATTTACCCAAAATTCGTCTTTCAGAATAAGGGAAAATGCCGAAAAATACTTATCCAGGTAACTCACGCTAACCGAGATTCGAGCTCGGCACCTCTTGGTCGTGAAGCAGGCACGCCACCATGTATGCTACCGTGGTGGGCACATTTCAGGTGTTATTCAATTTAAAGCACGGTGAAGTAGCTGGTATTTTTAAAAAAAACTTTAATTGCAGCACAATTTGGCTTACATTACGTTGCTTTATAGAAATAAAGAAATTCCTTTATAGAAATAGTACGCAACTAGGTTGTTTTACAAGACACACATGACAAATTTTCACATTTCAATATGTGTCCTTGGATGAATCTCTAGTTTCTACATACAAAACAATAAATTGAACGTCCGCTGCAAGTTTCTTCTCTGTTTAATTTACACGTTGTTCTGTTTTTATTTATTAATTTTATTATTAACTTACTGGGTTTTTAACTGCTGTTGTCATACCCGCGGACGTTCTCCTTTGCAACATATCGTCTTTTGGTGACGGTTTTAACCGTATACGATGGGTTGCTGATGCTTCGGATTTTTAATCATTAGATCACGCACACATTCGCAGTCATATTACTTCCAGACTCTAGCGAAGATGGGGAATCATCTTGGTTGGAGAAAAATCTCCAGCCGGGAATCGAAACCGAGAACCCTCGCACGGCACGCAAGTGCTCTGTCGACTGAGCTGTTTGGCCAGCCTGTTTTGGTTTTGTTGAAAAGGATTTGTATTTGTATTTCTGTATTAAAATCGTACCAAGAGGCTTCCAATAACACTTTTTTGTTCTATTTATACCCCGCCTTTAACTCCAATGGTCATATCGGCGGCCGTTCTCCTTTGGAACATATTGAAGGTGTTAACTCGTATTCATTGGATCTTAATCATTAGATCACGTACACATTCGCACTCTCACTCATACTTCCAGACTCTGGGGAAGATGAGGAATTGTCTTGGTCGTAGAAAATTCCCCACCTCCACCTTCGAGAATCGAACCCGGGACCCCTGGCACGGCAGGCAGGTGCTCTACCGACTGAGCTGCAGGGCCAGCCTCTAGCACTGTCTTTTCATTGGCATTAAAACTTTAACCTCTGCGCAGACACCAAGTGTTAAAATATTCATGCAAAACGTGAGTAAATTCTTAAAATATGCATGGAAATAAAATTACTATTGATTATTTACGGAGATATTTGTACTCTTTTTTATTTCTTTGAAAGAGAATTTGTTCTCACAAAGCGTTTACCTACTGCGTCATTAAAAACAAAAATAGGAATCAGTTTCATTAAAAGCATGGTATCCAAATTGCATGCATGTTTAATAATAAAGCAATCAAAACATCACTATACTAATGGCATTTTATATCCACAACGTAAACCAAATTAAATGAGATTCATGTAGAGCTACACAGGGAAACAATTCCTATTTCAGCACAAAACCCTACAGCAATTACATTGTTTAGTTGCTGCTAAGCGCTTACAGGTTTAGAAGCAATGGGCATAGGAATTCTTAAGTAGTTAGCTTTGAATTATGCTTTGAAACCATGTGTCAACGCAATGTAAATAATAGGGTTCAGATGACAGATAAACATGGTCTGACAAGTATTGTCAGCAAACTTGACAGACAGTTTGACAGATGAGGGTGGTTTGTCACCTACGTCCTGTAGCAGTTCACCTTTAATTCATTTTATTCCGGTTTAATGCTTAGAAATACCCATGTCTCATTAACATGTGGCTTCAATTTCGTACACCTGAGTGCTAATAAGTAGCATATATGTGAATAGAGGTTTTTAAGGTAATGAATTTTAACTTTACCCTCTTCAAGAGTCAACCTTGTACTATCCTAGTCTGCATAATTGCAACCAGTAACCAACAAGCTTCTTATTTTAAGTCACCTTAAAAGACTGACGAGGGTAACATCCTCAAAAAGTTTTATATATAAGAGATTTGAGTATTTTAAGTAATAATCATGATTAACTTAAAAATACACTTTAATTAAAAATCCCTTTATAATTTAAAATTTAACCCAATGACTTAAAAATTTCTTTAAATCGAATTGATCCAAATTTTGGACCAGATCAAAATAAATCTTT
The DNA here is from genome assembly GCA_030765055.1 of Mantis religiosa. Taxonomy (NCBI): domain Eukaryota; kingdom Metazoa; phylum Arthropoda; class Insecta; order Mantodea; family Mantidae; genus Mantis; species Mantis religiosa. The sequence goes on from CM060953.1 coordinate 45,464,117, forward strand.
AAATTTTAAAACAATTAATAAAATTAAGTAAAACGAGCAAAAAGCCCACCTCCAAAGAAATAATAAGAGTTGTTTAACCACTATTTTGCTGTCCGGTCATATTAAGTGTAAATATTCAAGAATATTATGAAGTCATTTTTCTGATGTGTAAATATTCATCGACGAAAAAATTATTTAAACAATAAATATCAATATCAAAATAATAGCCTGTATTGATAAGCCTTGTTTCTTCAAGGTGTATCACTCAACGTTATCGCTACTAATCTCCATTGCACTGCAGAAATAATTTTGAATTCTTGGATTCTTTGTTTGAGATAAATATAGTCACTGTGATACATTTATATTTCTAAGGTAACTAATTTATTGTATTTCTCTCTCTCTCCCTCCCTCTCTCCCCCTCTCTCTCCCCCTCCCTCTCTCTCCCTCCCTCTCTCCCCCCTCTCTCCCCCCCTCTCTCTCTCCCCCTCTCTCTCCCCCTCTCTCTCTCCCCCTCTCTCTCTCCCCCTCTCTCTCCCCCTCTCTCTCCCCCTCTCTCTCACTCTTTCTCACTCTCTCTCTCACTCTCTCTCACTCTCTCTCTCTCTACTAGGCTATCTCTGTTGTCTAGGATATGCCCGAGGTCACAGTTTCAAAACCGGTGAAGGGAGATGAATCTTTTCGGGCATAAGTAAGTGAGGTAAGGCCGGTGGTCCCTTGTAGTTGATTTACGCATGTAAATGAGCCTCAAGCCAGATAAAGAGGCCTCTGGGCAAAAATAAACTGTAGTCTTTCACACCCAATATGAAATGGGACGCTTAGAACTCAATTTCAGTTTGTGAACCCTAGTTTTTAATCAATGAGCACTTTAAAGAGACTATTACCTAACCTTAGCCCTCGTTTCAAACTGAATATATGTAGTACCATTATTTTTAAATAGTTGATGGGTTCCCTCTGCCAAATACCTTGGCGTCCTCCTCGATCGAGGCCTCACCTATGCCCCTCATGTCCGGGTCAAAGCCGGACAAGGGCATGCAGCACTCAGGCAGTTGTACCCTGTCTTAAAATCCACTCGTATCCACTTCCATCCGTCTTGAGTCCATAGGACCAGATGGGGGAGCTTGTTAGTCTCTAGGTCTTGCCCTATGGAAAGCCCCACGGAGGACGCCGAGCGCCCTTTGGGACAGCTCGGATACTCCCTGGTTGAAGGAGGCCCGGGTCCAGTTCCTACGGGTTCAGGACTAATGGGAGTAGAACCTCTGGGCTCAAACTGTCTTAAAATCCACTATGCCAACACACTTCAAACTGCACCTATATCGGGCGATTATACCGCCCCTGATTCCGTACGGCTGCGAAGTCTGGGGATCAGCGGCTCCGACCACTATCCGCAGACTACAGTACGTCCAGAACAGGGCGCTGCGAATTATCTACGACACCGGACGTAGATTCCCATCCCACATCCTTCATACCTACTCCGGAGTCCCATACATTGTGGAGGTGGTGCGGGAGAGATCCCGTACCATCTACAGTAAGCTAGACTCACATCTCAATAAACTGGTGAACACCCTTGGCAGTTACGACCATAGGGTTCCTCGCCGCCAACCAAGTTATTGGTTGCCCAAAGAAGCACTGGGTAAGCTGAACTGAACAGGGCCACTTTCCCCTGACTATATACCCCCAAGCCCAGAAATGGGCTTGGTAAGTCCCATACCCAAACATTAGTTCCTTTCCCTCTAGCCTGTCAAGCGGAGAGCGCTGCGGACCCTTAGCACTCGTGGTACCTCTAACGTTACTAGAGGAACCTCGGGCCGAACATTCAAGCCCCTCCCTCTGGGAGCTGTTCGGATTGGGTTGGACTCGAGGGGGCAGTGTGTTCCCGACACCCACGGGAGAGCTAGTAGCTAGTGTGTTAGATCACCGACGGCCGTACCAAGGTTTTTTGGTAGTTGCTTCATTAAGGACCGGCGCGTAAGTGATGTATCCACTTCCGTCCCGTCTGCCCTGTGCAGCGGGGGGGGGGCAGTTTATAAAATAGGTACTGTCCTACGGTAAATATACCCGATAGGCTCGGGTTCTGGTCCTACGGGTCCAGAACTAATGGGAGTAGATCCTCACATTTATGTCAAGCGGACTGTGCTCAGATGCCTCCCAGGCAGACGGAAGAGCGCAGCCAGCCCTGGGCGCACACCCCCCTCGGGGCACTAGCGCCTATTTAAGGCTAGATATAGCACTGCCTAAGACAACTGCCTGCGACAATCGATATTTCTTTTATACTGCCCAGATAAAGCCGCACTAAGTGGCTAGGTGCTGGGCAGCAAACACTCCGCCCAGGTAAACCTGGGCGACTAGCATCTTCTGCTGGTCTGCTGATATAGTTGCAAGTTACTTACAAAACCAGAAGGGACAGAGAATGAGTGGAGTTCTTGTTAGATGAACTTAAGAAGTTAATGTAAAAACAAATATTGTGATCTGAAAGGAAAATAATAACTTTTTTTTTCATTTTTGTTTACTCTTTTACACCCAAGTTTGCTGTATTCTAAATAAAATTTATGACGTCAGTATTAACTTCGATATTTTCACACAATACACAGTCAAATTTCAGTACCTTCATTTGGTAAGTCTGGGCTCTACGGAATGCAGCTTAGACTAAATGGAAGCACAGATTCGTGAATACCTACGAAAGCTCCTATTGACAGTACAACCTACCTCCTGTATCTATTTTCAAATAGTTCTGTCAACAAGGTGCCATATCTACTTTGCGACCTATTGGAAATAAGGTTTCAGCCAAAATTGGGTCTAGCACAAAAGGGCTAGATAGGTCATATCCATTCTGGCACAGACTATGGCAAATAATAGAGAAGGCGTAATGGCTCACAGAATGTAATTATTTGAGTTATAACTAGTGATGGTTCATCGATACCTGCATGGTATCAACACCGAATGATACTTCAGAAAATTCCCTCGATGTGTTTTCGATACCTTGGTGGTGATTCTGCAATTTTTATTTTGTTTTAAAATCACAAAATATGAATTGTCTCAAGTAGAAAATTACAAAGTCCGGGAAATTGCAAGGAATGTAGTACCTGCACCGTAACATTATGCAAGAAAATATGGGTATCGAATTCACTGCCAGTTACCAGTTCCCAGAAATAAATCATTGCATATCTCAACGACGAGTGGATTGGATTACTGTGGATTACTGGAAAACAAAGTCAATTTTTCCAAAACTAAATAAAATTAGCCGCAACAGTTTTCTGCGAAAGACTATTTAGCACAATAGGACTCATATATGATAGAAAAAGAAGAAGACTTCACCCCGAAAGAGTAAAAGTGCTAGTATTTGTGAACAAAAACTTATAAAAGTAGACCGTTTGGTTTTAAATGTCTAAAATGCAGTTTACGAATAAGGACACTGATGGTTTTAGTTTTTCCTCACACCTGCGGCCTTTATTTCATGCTTTAAATTTTAAAAACTTATTTAGGATTATTGTGGAAAGATTAATCTGTACGGAAATGAAAGTGTGAAATTAGGTAGGTCACGAAATGATGCAATGTGAGTGAGATATTTTGTAATACTGTCGGTATTGGCAGTTGCAAGAATATTATTACGTAGCGTGGTAACGTGGACCAGTGGAAGATAGTTATTTGGTTGCGATAGCAACGTGAAGAGACTCAGAAGATTAATAGGAATTAGTGTCCTTTTGCATAAGATCGTCGTAGGAGAAAGACGTATATTTGTGTCTCTCCGAGTTTGTGCAGAAACAATTTTGTGTGTGCATTTAAGATGCACTAATAACGTGTGCGTAAGGGAAAAATAGTTCATTGATACATCAATCACTGATTGTTAACAGCATTTAAAATTTGTATCAGAATTTAGAAATGCTTCGTAGGAATTAAATCTTCATCCTTACAAAAGAAAATGAATATTGTTCATTCTCCAACAATAGTAGTAATGTTTCCTTTGCTCCGCGACCACGCCCAGAGGTAACATCTCTTGCTCCATTGCTGCCGAGGAACCTAAAGGACCAGACTACAAGATCGTCACAAAAGGAGAGAATCAAATCATCACAACATCAGCTCATCCATCCACATTTGCAACACAACGTTAAAACCGTTGCAAATGATCGCCACAACGTGGGGCTTCTAGAACGACATCTCCAAACACCCCGTTCGCAACATTTATAACCCTTACATACCTATTTAATTATACAGAATGTATATAAATGAATATCGGGGTTTTAACTCTTTATAAAATTTATTACATTAAACTTACAGTTATGAATGAATATCAGACGAAAAAGCAACTCAAACAATTTTGTTTGTTGCACCAGTGCGCATATGCGTGCAATGTTTCTGCCGCAATCCACTGGACAGCAGTTGTAACAAGAATAGCGACTAGTAAACAGAAAGCGTTTTGTCTTTTGCAGTTTGCAAAGACCGAATCTGTAGTTACTGGGCAACGTGCGTTCCGCATTAAGTTCAGTTGTGATCTTCCTAGTGATAATAACATTCGTAGATGGTATCATCAGTTTGAAGATACCGGCTGCCTTTGTAAAGGTAAGAGCACGGGACGACCAAGAGTAAGTGAAGAGACTGTTGAGCGAGTGCGAGAGTCGTTCACTCGTAGCCTAAAGAAATCAGTCCGGGAGGCTAGTCGTGAATTACAAGTTCCTGTGTCGACTATTTGGAAAGTTGTAAGAAAAAGCTTACGGCTACGTCCTTACCGTTTACAGTTATTACAGGCTCTAAAGCCAACAGATGACGGATTACGTGCCAACTTCACAAACGACATGTTGTTTCCTGACGATGACGATTTTATAGATCGTGCTGTCTTCAGTAATCAATCGACCTTTCACCTTAGTGGACATGTTAACACTCATAATGTGCGCATCTAGGGCTCAGAAAGTCCTCACGAGATGGTACAAATGCAAATAAATTCCCTTAAAGTGAATGTTTTTTCGCCGTATGCTGGCGAAGATTTTATGGGCCTTTCTTTTATGGTGAACCTACTGTAACTGGCACTTCTTACCTTGAAACACCAGAGCAATGGCTCTTCCCTCAGTTGGAAGAAAATGAGCCAGTGATCTTCATTTCCCAGCAAGATGGTGCGCCACCTCACCGGTATAACGAAGTACGCGATTGGTTGAACGTCACTGTACCCGAGAGCTGGATAGGCCGCAAGGGCCCCAGTGACAGGGCTTGCTATGCATGGCCTCCACGTTCTCTTGACCTAACGCCATGCAATTTTTACCTTTGGGCTTCATCTAGGATCGTGTGTACGTGCCTCCGCTATCAGCTGACCTCCCTGAATTATGAAACCGGATTGAAGCAGCTTTTGCTACAATTACTAAATACACACGTTTGGGAAGAACTTGGCTAGACTTGATGTGTACCGTGTGACAAAGCGTAGTCACATTGAACATTTATAAGGTTCTTGGTAAAACTGTTTGAGTTACTTTTTCATTTAACGTATCACTTATAACTGTAAGTTGAATGTAATAAATGTTATAAAGAGTTAAAACCCCGGTATTCATTTATATACACCCTGTATAGGCATTACACGGTATATTGGCCTTACACGATACTCCCAATACTCTATTTTGCATTGAAACTAGAAGAAATTACGGTAATGAGTATCGAAGTATTGGATAGCATGGAAAATATCTTGTATCGATACCTAGAATCGAGTATCCAGAAAAACTGGTATCAACCCATCCCTGGTTATAATAGTCCTAAGAAGAGTGTAAAATTCCAAGGGGAGATTTAAGTTCTATTATTTAGGGGTATTAGTTTGAAATCGAGCAACGGCCAAGCTGCTTTATTACAATCCCTTCACCACGGTACTAATAATTTATTATAAAATAAATAACCATAACGATAATATTATAAGTTATAATTTTATCAGGTTTTTGTAGTATAGGTATTTTATCGAGGCATGGTTTTTTACGCATGCAACCAAGTCACAAAAATTACAAATGTAAAGTAGGTTTAGCTATTTGTACCTGCATCAGTACCTGACATGAATCAGTTCTATATTATCCACACAGTGCTTTAAATCTCTCTACAAGATATGGTTGCTGTTCAGATATACTATATGTTAAAGTGAGGAGTGTTTTGTCATGTTGTTGATATAATGAGATGAAGGTGCAAGAGTAATTTCCAGGAAGGAGGGCACTGAATGCGGGCACGTTACGAAGGGTTCAAAGACGCCTACGTGAAATAGGGTTAATTGGAAGAGCACCTCCTGCTGGTGATGCTCCAGTGACCTATGAAAACAATAAAGAAGCTATGCCAAACGCAGTATAAAACAACATATACGTCAGTTTCAGGAATGCAGCCCAAGATGTCAACACCAAATAAATGTCACAGGTACTATCTACAACTACGCCAGACTCGACACGGACTGTGAAGCAGGAAGAATGTACAGTGCATTAATTAATAATAATTGAATAATGCATGTATATTTCCACAGTAGCTACTGCTACAAATGCAAATGGATGCCGATTTTTTTTAGGAAATGTTCTCTTTAACGATGAAATCTCGTTCCAAAATAAGGAAATTGTTAACTGCCATGACATATGAATATTACTGGAGTATAGACTCGATAAGAGAAGTGTATTTTTCGTCCAATGGAACATGAGTATCTGATACAGAATATTGGCCAATCAGGTGACCGCCCTTTTTAAAGAAACCTCTCAGGACTGGAAATAATCATTTCTTCCATACTGCTCGTGTGTAGGTTAAGGTTTGAATGAGTAGAGCCAGACTGAAAAATTCAATACCATAGACGGGATTTGAACCACGGTTGCGGTTTGAACCACCTGCGTTGCTCTAACCAATTGAGCTACTATAGCTAACATGCCGACATGACATTAAATTCTCCAATTGACTCATATGTTTCCTGGTATACCACTAGGGGTTCTCATATGCTATGAGACACGTACCATTTGTGGCGTCAGGAATTTTTCTGTCTGACTCTACTCATTCAAACCTTAACCTACACACGGCTAGTGTGGAAGAAATGATTATTTCCATCAATTTACCTCAATAACATAGTGATTTAACTATGAAGCCTGGAGCTTAAGTACCTACAGCGTAGTAAGTCGCCACAAAAGGTGCGTGTCTCATAACATATGAGAATCCCTAGTGGTCTACCAGGAAACATATGAGACAGTTGGAGAATTTAATGTCATGTCGGCACGTTGGTCATAGTAGCTCAGTAGTTTAGAGCAACCGTACGGAGAGCGGGAGATCCGTGGTTCAAATCCCGGCTATGGCATTGAATTTTTCAATGTCTGGCTTTACTCATTCAAACCTCTCAGGACTGGTAATGGAATAAGTGCCGCTAGAAAAACGATAGAGGATAGAGGAATTTACGGAAGGGATTCGACACTTCGACCAAAGTAGGCTGCCTCTGGAAGGAATGATGACGTTGGAGGAGGTAGAGGGTGGCTGACCCAATAAGTCACAAAAGTGCAGAGGACATGGTCCTTACCATATATTTGTTTATAAACTCCCGGCAGTGTAGTACAACAGTATCCCACCTGCCGTAGTCCTGAAATGGCCCCACTAAGCCGGAGACCGCCCTGTAGAAGGACGGAGCTGTTTTACCAAGAGCATTTCATCATGCCATGCAACGCCGAGACTCCCGCCGATACTTCTACCCTAAAATAGGCCACCAGATGAGAGAGGATGTGAAATGGTAATGGAAGTGAAATAGAGGGACAGAAAATTCGGGGAATGGACCTATCCAGCATTTGCCTGGTGACCCGAAGAACTCCCCGAAAAAACTCTTGGGTCAGTTGGCCGATTTTGGGAATCAAACCCGGACCTCCTGAGTGCGGGCCTCAAAGGAAACTTCCTGAGCCATCCCGCTCGGTATTAAAACAAGGAAATGTTCCAGCAGGACAGAGCTCCCCCACACTGGCCTCTGATTGTAAGGAATCGCCTCATACATTTCCTAAAAAAACAGAATTGGTATTACACAGCCCCCTAGATCGCCTAAGCTAACTCCAATGGATTTCTATTATGTGGGATTATTACGGGCAATCATTGAATTGCACCTTGGCACTTCCAGCGTTATGGTTGGCACAACAGTTTCAGTTCAAGTTTGATCCACGAGGTGCTGCTCATTGTGATGTATTCTGCAATGATGAAACACCGCACGTACAACTCATTTTTGCAGGAAAATGTATTTAAATATTTTTGACACTTACAAAGTTATGGAAATGCACGCCTTATTTGTATCTTCTTTTACGTAGATAGAATAAGCCAAAGCAGATGTATCAAATATGAAATAACAACGATTAACTTCAAAATCTTTGGTAGAAAAGAATAAAGCCAAATACGCAACAAAGCTTACAATAAGCTACAGCAAGATACAATAAAGCTCACTAAGCTAAATATGGACACAATTATTTCGTGCATTTTATATATTTGGCTCATAGGAGTGCCAGAAACAACAGTTAAATAAATAAAAATAATAAAAAAAAATATCTTCAATGTACAAATATAACTTACTCTACTCAAAAAATATTTTTCTAAAATATTTTAAAACATATTTTTCTATCTACTTCGTGTTAATTCGATAAACTTTTGTGTAATTGCTTTACTTCACATTTTCTTATAGATACATTGGGTGTAAAAGAATCAGTAGACTTAAATGACTCTAAAATATATTAAGAGCTGGTTGCTATGTGGCAGCTTTTGCTTTCCTTCTCTTTGCATTACCAGGTTTTATAAATGAATTACTTCCTTCTTGAAAAATGTATAAGCATCAAAATTTCAAATCAATAAAATAATATCTCTAAAATAGTTACCTCAACAAGAAAACTTTTTTTCATAAATTATGTGCTTTAACAGCACTGACATTTTTATGTAGCAAGAATAAGGAAGACTTCCCAGACTGCTCTCAGAAAATTCAAGATGTACATTTCAGTTGTTATGACAATTACTTGAACTTATGGTATTTTAAGTAAATATAAAGCCACTTTTCACAAAATCAAAATTTTCATAATGGCTCCATGTAATAGTAGTTTATGGTGTGGCAATTTGCTTTCAAATTTCGTATCATCTTCGGAAAATGCTGAAGTTGAGTACAAAGTTTCATATTAAAATAACTATTAACTTTTAGTTATTTTCTTCGCAGACACGCGGACACAAACACAGGCCTAATGGTTTTTATTCAGTTGACCTCAAAACGTGTGTTTCCGGTAAGATTTCCACATTTAATTTTTGGGTGCAATTCATCACATTACTAACTATTCATGTGGTAGAGAAAGTAAAAATAATTAAAGTAACAACAAATCAGATTCGAACCTCTAAACTTAAGTTTGCCAGACCATGTCCCAGCAGTTAATGCACTCAGCTAGAAGCCACGTCTTCTAAGTTGCTCTTAAACAAATTATTCCGTGCCACCTTGCTGCTAGCTTTACATCCATGAAAATCCGTGCCTTTCAAACTTTCTGCAGCTCCTCTGTACTCATTCAGCCTTTAATCATTAATGCTAGCTGCGCAGGCGCATAATAACGAATAAGCATAATGGAAAGGGTACAGCTACAATAACAATTTGTTCGACATAAGAGAGAATGTTTTCACATTATACTGCAAACTGCGGGTTGCATAAATATGAACACATAGGGATAGGTGACTCGACTCAGTTGGTATAACAGAGGGATAAATGGATTTTGTACATTGGCTTAACAGTTTTTTGGGGGGGCTGGAATCGTGCATTATTAAAGGATGACTGTCTGCTTTTACTGTAAAGCATATTTCATGGCATTAAAATTCCTTCCACAAATACTTTGAACGACCCATTGTTTCTACTGAAACAAATTTAGAAAGTTTATTTTGTTATTTACTTCATGTTAAACTCCTTAGCAGAAATACTTTCATTACAGTTTCGCTGCAGGTGCAAAGATAATATTTTTAAAAACAGTCCCTAGTATAAGCCTTAAGCTTTCATATTCTTTCCCCACATCTTGAGAAAGAACTATTAGTGACAGTATTTTCAACATGACAAGCAATTAAATAATTAAAACCAATGTAAATGGAAATATGACTGATACTATATTCGCATTTTTAACTAAACGCGTGTTTAAAGAAATCTCCATTTTCTGTGTAATAAGCCTTTGTTTACCTTTATGTTTTACTAGTTATACAAAATTATACATAATTCTTGCATACTATTTCAAGAAAAATCAGATATTTTTATTTATACCTTAAATATGTGACGTTTTAATCAAACCCGTTAGAGCTACCTTTGTTAAAAGTAAAACGTAACGAAACATTTTGAATTAGCGGCTAGGTCTGTAGAGGATTTTAATAAAAACTCTTCTTGCTTCATCCTTAGTAGACATTGAACTTATACAGGCTTGATATACGAGGACTGTTCAATAAAGAATGTTCATAATTTTTACGAACATAATTTTTAACATTAAAATTCAATCTTATATTCTGTTAGCTTAATGTGAAACAAACACGCCGTAGTAGTTTCATTGTTGGTACTCCTGGTCCCGCCTGTGAGAACCAGGCAACTTCAGACATGTTCAGTATCGTCTACCGCTGCAATGGAGGTAACATGCAGTTAAAGTTGATGTTAGGGGAAGATCCGGAGTTTCTTTCAAACGTAATCACTGCTGATGTAACTTGACTACATTATTTTGATCCTGAGAGCAAACAGCAAAGCGCAGCGTAGAAATCTCCTACATCACCAACCCTCAAAAAAGCAAAAGTGGTTGCTTCTGCTGGGAAAGTTATGGTCATCTCATTCTTTGATATTCATGGAATGGTTTATCAGCATGTTGTACCTGTACACACATCAGTAACTGGACAATACTACAGGGATTCCTAAAAACATTGCAAGTCCATATCAGGCGCAAAAGACCACATTTCCGTGGAGCAGGCTGAATGCTGCACCACAATAATGCGCGGCCGCATATTGCCAATGTTATTGCTGTATATCTTGCAAAAATCAACGTGAAGTGCAACTCACACCCTCCCTATAGTCCGGATTTAGCTCCACGTGACTTTTTTCTATTTCCTAACTTGAAGAAACGCCTTCGTGGGGGCATTATCCATCATCAGAAGCAGTGGTGAAGGCTGCGGAGGCGATTTTGAAGGATCTCTCAAAATATGGTTTCCATCACGTCTATGAAGACTGACAGAAGCGCTGGGACGAGTGCATCGCATTCAGGGGAGACTATTTTGAGAAGGACCATCAAAATTATAAGGATGAGTAAGGGTAAGTTGTCAAAAAAAATTGTGATCATTCTTTATTGAACAGCCCTCGTATTTATCCAAAATTTTGTTTTTGAGTTATTCTTTCACAGGCACACGTGGACATTTTCCAAGAAACATCAAAACATATATTCACGATGAAATCTTATCCTTAGGTACATGGTAGAAAAGGTAATAAGTTATATTTAGATTACTCCAGAAAATATGTTTACATCTGTATAGATCAAATAAGAAGTAGCATTTTGCATTATCTATTCTATTATAATGTTTAATAACTATGAAAGATACCCTCTACAAATGTTGTTTATTCTTCCGGCCCTTATGTGTACAAGCTTTGATTTGCAATTCTGATTTATTTTTCTATTTTTACTTTTTGCCACTCACACGCCTATTTACAGGGAAACCGACTCCCAAGCACGAGGAAAGGTGGAAGCCACGACGCTCCTCTCAACCTAGTTTAATCCTGCTGTAAACATCTGCGTAGGAAGAGAGAAAGAGACACAGATACTGGAACAGAAAACTGTTTAGCGAAGTTAATTGACGTTTTCTTTTATTTGCATTGTAAGATAAATCCCTCCCTTAAGTACAGCACTGTAAGTAGCTTTCTGATCACTGCTCTATGCGAGCTAATATCGGAGAGAGAGAAAAGTACAAGGGGCGTCCAGAAAGTAAGCTCTGTTTCAATTTATCTCCGCTGCAGTGCTGCGATCGCAGTTCCGCACATGCGCGGTAGACGCTCTGTATCAAGGAGAAGAAACGTGCACCATTGTGAGATCGCTGTCAGCCCCGTACGCTTTATTGTGCTTGTTTACAATGTCGGTGTTGATTGAAAATCCCGCCGCTTGTGAAATCAGATCTGTGATTCGTGTTCTGAATGCTAGGACAATGACACTAATTGAAATTTATCGGCAAATTTGCGATGTCAAAAGGTGTTGTGTTTTTTCAAGACAACGCACGACCACACACTGCAAATACGAAGCAAAACATCCTACAGGGATTTGGCTGGGACGTGTTTGATCACCCCCGTACAGCCCTGACCTCGCTCCTAGCGACTTTCATCTGTTTTTGCATCTCAAATATTTCCTTGGAGGTCAACACTTCAACAATGACGAAGAGCTGACGGGAAATGACATTTTAGAAAATATGTTTAACTCTATCTAGATGCAAGGCCCCACTGTCATACTAACAGCACTACGCATTCTAAAATCTCGCCTGATAAAATAGAAACTGAACACCAAGAGAAAACTAAAACATGTAATATTACCATGTAATTGAGCATGTTATTATACAATAAAAATAGAAAACAAAACAACCTGAGAACTCTCGAAGCTGATCTACTAACTAAACTACAGAGTCAACTTACTCCATCTTCTTTTAATTGCTTACTTCGCAATTTACGGTTATTTTCTTCTAAGATATTTTCCCACTTTAAAGATATCTGATATCCTTAATAATTAAGACTCTGAATTTTCCTATTTAGCGCTAAACATATTTTCCAATAAAGACCATTGCTTGTTTTTGTCGTAAATTAATAATAACCAGCTTAACTATGCATCTGTAATGGAATATAGTAAACATATAGTCATCAGATTATGAAAAATGTAAAGTAAACCATAACGGAAATACAAATCTGGTACTTCATCTCTTATGTCAGCTTAATATGAATCTGAGATAACCCTATGGCATACTAATGTAACACGAAAACGCTAAATCATTTTATAAAATGAATAAGTGATAGAAGTACTGAATCATATCGGTTGGTACTAATGTCAGAAGAAATGCATTGTCACCCAATAATCCGAAGGCACGACCAACTGACGGCTGAGTGAGTGACGGGAATCATTTGGACACGCCTACCCATTTCTCTCGTAGTGTTAACGAGGGAATGGTTGGAAAAACATCACTAGCCATCTCTTTCCCCTTCCCTAGCGTCTGGAACCTTCGGGGTGATTCACTGAACCGCGAGACTTCAAGAAAAAGCAATCTTTCTATAAAAAGGGGCTGCAGTTGGCGAGAGAGTTCAGTTCTTGGCGAGCAGCCGGAGGAGCGCCGTGCTAGTGAACGGACTGGAAGACTGTGTACGTGCATCTGAGGAGTTGTACGTAATTGCGAGTGTAGAGTGGACCTGTGACAGACGAACTGGTGAATTGTAATTGTGTGTGCTACGTAATTCTATGTAATCGACAAGTGCCCCTACTGTAATTTGGTGGAAATAAAGAACATTTTGAGTTTGTGCAATTGGACTTTTAATTTCACGAACCTACAAAGTCACAGTATAGATAGTCAGTAGTCAATATACTACTGAAGTATTCCTTATTTTCTGCTAATTACACTGACCATTATAAGTAAGAATAAATTAAGGTCATGGATTTTAAGTGTGAAGAAGTAATGCAAAGTCAAGATGTACAGGTAGCATAAGTAGCAACCCAGATACAGGTCACGAGTTTCAACCTAGAGCATACCTGTATAAAAATGTTTTTATTAGAAGTGCATAAAACAAAGTCAAACCCGCCTCCTTAGCGTAGATGGTAGCGTGTCTGCCTCATATTCCAGAGGTCCCGAGTTCGAATCCCGGTTACGGCGAGTTACCTGGATAAGGTTTTATTCTGGGGTTTTCCCTTATACTGAAAGAGGAATGTCGGGTAACTCTAAGCTTCATGAACCCATGACTCATTTGAGCATAATTTCACTCATTTCATAGCACCCGCCTCGGTAGCGTGGTGGTAGCATGTCTGCCTCACGTTCAAGAGGTCCCGAGTTCGAACTCGGTCAGGGTGAGTTACCTGGATAAGGTTTTTTCCGGGGTTTTCCCTTATCATTCAAGACGAATGTCGGGTAACTCTAAGCTCTATGGACCCTGGGCTCATTTGAGCATCATTTCACTCATTTCATTCTTCGTCCGATATGACTTAACGTTGAAAGACGTAAATTACAACAACAAGAAAAAAGTCGAATTAACATTTATCATGTTGAACTAGTCTAGTTAAGATATTTTTTGTGTAATTTACGTCCTCCAACGTTAAGTCATATTGGACGATGAATGGAATGGATGAAATGATGTTCAAATGAGTCCAGGGTCCATGGAGCTTAGAGTTACCCGACATTCGTCTTTCAGGATAAGGGAAAACCCCGGAAATACCTTATCCAGATAACACTTCCTGACAGATTCGAACTCGGGACCTCTTGAACTGAAGCAGACATGCTACCATCTACGCTACTGAGACGGGCTGGTTAAGATTAAAAGATTAACAGTAACAGCTATGGGTCAAAATATAAGTAGTTAATGGAGTAGTATAGTAACCCTCGTGAATTTGTAGTTGTAAAATCTATGAAAAATAAGATTTCAACAGACATAAATAGAGATAATTAATATCAGTAACATTTTAAAAGAATGCAGAGAGTGTAAGCACATCATGTTAAAATGCAGCCGTCTCTCTATCTCTATTGCGTTTTCTGGGTCACAGATAAACGAAGTAGCTTTAAAGAGCAGTTCTAATATCGAGAAAGTGGCATAAAATGTGGCTGATATGCTTGCATTTACTGAGAACAGTAGAACGTCTAGAATGATGTTTAGGCATTATAGAGACGGGTAGAATGAAAAAGAATGTGTTATTTCGGTTTGGAAATTCTTAAAGATTTTGAAGTATAAATATTTTCGTTACACGTCGTGGATTTATTCATTGAAATTAACATTTTCTTTCACTCTATTACATTCATTAAATCCATCTTTTATAAGAATATTATGGAAACTGAAGGGGAACTGGAACTAGTTTCTAATGAAAATTACTATAAAATCATGGAATCATAAGTTTTGAATGCACTCAATTTTTACGTTCGTGGGAGCGATATTCTTTCCAAAATATATTCGTATGTTATCCCAGGAAATTATTTTTTCTGACTTTCAGATGCTCAAAAGTTTCGAAATATGTACAGTCGAGAGCATAAAATCGTGACGACATAGTGCATAGGGTTTATGTTGGTAAGGAAATATTAAACACTTGTGCCAACTCCAGACACGCTATCTATCTGGTTCTACCATTCCACTTAATGCTTTTATACTTTCCGATATTTCTTTGATCTTGATTTTTGTTCATTTTAATTTCAAATTAATACTAGACACACTCATCCAGAGGAAAGTGTGGACAGTCGTGACTAAACTTGCCTTCCAGTCACTCAGATGAAATGTTACATTCTCCTTATTGGTTTTTCCTTAGGTTTGACCTTTGTTCTTAGGATAATACGTTTGTCTGGATTTGAATTCAAACCAATGGCTTTCTCAGAGCTGTTCAGATGATTCTGCCAATATTAAATAAACAAAAATATCTGCATACTACATTGCACTTGACTGTACATGAATTTTGGATAAAATAAACTGGAAAAAAAATCAAACATGTTCTGTAATATTTTTCCTGTACCTACATTGACACACTTAGTCAGTCTTTAAAACTAAGCTTTGAATATTTGTTGTAGCATAAAATCTAACTAAAATGAAAATATAAAGTAATATTAATAGAACAAAATATTTATGCCTAAAATTGAAAACTTTTAATAAGTCTCTGAACTTTCATAAGTCTCGAAAGATAGGTTTATCTAGCAGAAAAACTAATTTGAGTGGAGTATCAAACTTGAACTTGGGAAAACTTTGTTTCATTTAAAAAACGACTAGTACTACAAAAAGGGCTCTGTGCTTTTCCTTCAATAAGTTTTCTCTGTCCTTTTACATTCCAAATCGTATCAAATTCAATAAAAATAAATAGAACCTGATAAACTATTTATGCTTAATTCAAAATACAATATTGCATTACACATGTCAATATCTGATGTATTTTAAAGAAACATTTTGGAGAAATTTTTGAGTGTATAAAGAAGCAAATAGAATCCCTTTAGAATCCTTAAGGTGACTGACTTAGGTGTGAAACTTAGTTCTGTCTCTGTCTGATATTTTACCAAACTTCCCAATGAATCTAGGAACCGAATCTTTTCAGTACATTGCACGCTTTATCATTGTTTAGAGGTAGAGTAAGACAGGTCATATAACAAATAAATAAATAAATGAAAACGCAAGCAAACAAGGAGGGTCGTTCTATATTGCAATTAATAAAATATCTTGGTTAAATATTCAAGTTGTGGCAGATCATAAATGAGTCTACCACCACCCCTTTCTTCCAAGGGGGCCAAGCCACTGCCGCAAACCTCCGCTCTTGCGGTGGAAGAGATACGCCGCTTACGCGTAGCAAGCCTTCCGGGAACGCTACCAAACGGCCCTTGTTGGGTTCGCTTGGCTTAATCTAGCGTAGGCATCCCAGTTATCCAGGCTGGTTTCCAAAGGTCTTAAGGCGGATCAAAACCCTGCTGTGAGGTTTTACCCGCCACAAATTATGCGATCAGGGCACATGGTGTCCAAACTTCCGCATTGTGATTTATATAATGTGCCCACTGTTGGAAAACTTTGGAACCATTGGCTGACATGAATATGCTGTGATGGCTGAATAGCCAAACGTGTGTGTGACACCACTTTGTGTTTTAATGGATAAGAATAAATTATAAGGTATTCATGCCCAAACAAAAACCATTTCCAGTTCGCGCAAAGGCCTCATTAACGTTTGAGAACAAAGATATACTGTCTTGAGAAGTCGTTATTGTCCTGAAAAAAGCAGGAGGTGATGTCAGCCACCTCATCTAGCGTTTGTCCGATGGAATTCGTCGTGTAACCAATAGTAGCACTCCTTTTATGCTCGTGTTTCAAAGAAGCACAATGTAATGTCATATTTAAGTGAAACTGTATGTCAAACTGTTCAGAAGTTGTAAATAAAATTGATAAAGGGTACTGAAATAAGTGTGTCAAAAGTGTGGAAGTAAAGAAACTGGGAAACTTTTAACAGGGGTAATTAAGAGGAGCCCATTATTACCACCTAAGTGATGATGAGAGGAGCAGCAGCAGTGGTGATGAATAAAATACGTTTGTTTTGATTTCACTAAGCTATTCTTTACGCACTTATTAAGTACTTCATAATGTTTATTGTGCTCACGTATCTATTTATCTATAAAACAAATACTAGATCATGCATTCGATTTTAGATCGTATTTCCCATATCTATACACATTAAAACTCCTGTGTACCTCTAGCATGTTTCAATAAATGTGGCAAAATTATGATGCCGACATTAATAGCAGCATGACTCTAGTTTTATTGCTACTTCCCTATGAAACACGACTTCTCAAATGAAACCGCGCGTTAACGAAGGCAATGCAACATCATCTTTGTCATCAAAAAGAGCAATTACAACAATATAGGAATGGCAGCTAATGGTTTAGTGTAGGTATATTTTTACTTTTCTTTTAAGAATCCGAATTTATTTGCTTTATTTTGAAAATAAAGAAATAATCAATTTTCGGTGTGAACGTGTAGATCTTTGCAGCGGAAATTGTATTATACGTGTAATAAACTAAAATAAAAAGTCGTGGAATAGAGGATTTGAACCTCAGTAGATAAATAGACTCAGTACATTCTGAAGATGTGGCACGAAAATATTTTTAAAAATTTCCCCAAAGCAAAATGCTCTTTAAATCTTATTATATAAATGAATTTACGTTTGTTAGTCTCACAAAGGTCGAGAACGGCTGAACAGATTTGTCTAATTTTGGTTTTGAAATATTTGTATAAGTCCAAGGAAGGTTTAAAAGGTGAGAAAAAAACTGAAGTGATAATGTACCGGGTTATTAACTAAATATAAAGGTACACAGGCAAAATTTTACGGAACACATGCCCTTCTTTTATTTTCGACAAACAAAAGCATTACAAAGTAGAAAGATGTTCCACTCCTTGCCAAAGTCTTCAAAGATATTTCACTTACCATATTTTAATAAATAACGTTTATCGTTTGTTATTAAGAATGGAATATTTTATGATATATTTTTGGAAGATTAGACACAAAATTAATTGCACCACAGACAATTGTTGCCAAATATTGGTGAATACTTGGATATCTTCTTTGTAATTTGTAAATTCGTGAATTTGAACTGAATTGACACAAAATTTATTGAATTTCTTTGTGACTTTGTGAAGTTCGCAGAAATCTTTTGTACTATGGCAAGATGAAGACGACTTGTCTTAAGTCGTAGAAGTCAGTCAAATGTGCGACGAGCTACGCCACGTGCTGACCGCACTGATGAGCAGCGAAACGCAGAAAATCCTAAGAGTTGTGTTAGTATGTCAGAGTGTCTATTTCTTTCGAGGGAGTTGTTTTCGTACAAATCAGTTGACACAGTTATAACCAGGATGACGTAGTCAACTACTCCACCGAGTTTTTAAATTCATTAGAATTGCCTGGACTCCCTCCTCATAGTTTAAAATTAAAAGTAGGATCAGTTGTGATCATGCTGCTTAACATGAATCAACCACGTCTGTGCAATGGAATGACAGTAGCTGTAAAATGCTAATGAATAAGCTAATAACGTCATCGAGGCAACAATCATCTAGGGAAAGTACAAAGGAGAGGATATCTTGCTCCCGCGTATTCCGCTGATTCCA
This sequence comes from Mantis religiosa, assembly GCA_030765055.1. Classification (NCBI taxonomy): domain Eukaryota; kingdom Metazoa; phylum Arthropoda; class Insecta; order Mantodea; family Mantidae; genus Mantis; species Mantis religiosa. The sequence continues at coordinate 45,482,862 of CM060953.1, forward strand.
ACGGATTGATCTTTTGTTTTTAATCCTCTACAATTTCCCGTGCATTTGGCCTTCGCGATGACCATCAATAAATTGCAAGGGCCGTCGTTGGAAATTTTAGGAATCCTTTTGGAGTTCCCTATTTCTTTCATGATCAATTATACATCGCGTGTTCGCGCGCATCGGACAACCGCCATCTTTATTAACGCACCACAAAAAATACAATAAAATATTGTTTATCGGAAATATTTAAATTGATTTTTGTATTTAAACTTCACCCCCACCTGCAGAATAAATAACTAACTAATCCAAATTAGCTTTATGTATATATTATTATATATATTATTATATATTTATTAGCGGTACGAAGTTCGCCGGGTCAGCTAGTCTTTATAATTTCTAAATTTTGGATATTTTCAAAGGTTTCTAACGAGTTAAAAAGAATATAATAAAGAAATTAACATGAAAAGAAAGTACATATCTTGAAAACTTTTGGTAATAGGTTAAGCTCAGTTCACTGGGATACTTTTTTTAAAATTTTATAACTGGTAAACGAGAGATGGAAACGTACCACACAAAAAATGCAGATTTTGCGTTATTTAGTTATTTCTCGTCCAGCATTTAGCCACTAGCTTTATAGAAAAATAAAGAATTTGCGTAATAATAGTTTGTAGAAACTACAGTACATAGAAACTCTCAGATGTTACCATTTTTTTTTTTTTTTTTCGATTTTAGGTGAACTGCAAATTCAATTTTGTAGCCTCTATCTTTTTTTTTAGATTTTAATTACCAAAGGTATAGATGATGACGATGATAAAAATAAAACTAAAATTTAACTAAAAATATGTTAAAACCAGACTAGTTTATCCACTCTGTATTGTTTATTTATATGTAGCTTCTAGTGGTCGTAGGTAAGAAAATGTTTCATAGGTAGTGATTTATAAGCCTAAAATAGAATATATTTGAAGAATTTTCCTAGTATATTTATACAACTCTCACGAAAATGTGACTGAACGGTTAAAAATTCTTGCTTATAAACTTGTCTTGGAGATCTATTCTACCTTTAACAATTTTCACATAATCGAACATGTAATTAGGTAGCCTAATTTAATTCCCTTGCTACGAAGTGAACAAACATTATTTCTCTTTTTTTCAAGTATTTTGGAATTTGTTCTGGAAAAGGTGATTTGTATAAAATAAGATGTGAAACTGGGTAGGCCTCAGAATGATACAACTTACGTAATAGTGTTCCTATTGGTTATTACAATAATGTAATCGCCCGCCTAGTTAACGTAGATGGTAGCGTGTATGCCTCACGTTCAAGAAGTCTCGAGTTCGAATCTCGGTCAGGGTGAGTTACCTGGATAAGGTTTTTCCGGGGTTTTCCCTTATCCTTCAAGACGAATGTCGGGTAACTCTAAGCTCCAGGGACTCTGGTCTCATTTGAGCATCATTTCACCCAATTCATTCACCGTACGATATGACTTTACGTTGGAGGACTTAATTTAAAAAAAATATATAATTACGTAATGTGTCGTGGACCAATAGGATAGAAGTAATTTAGATGTTCTAGAAATATCGTGCGCAGAGATTACAGAATATGCAGATAGTTTGTCATCATTCTGCACAAGATCACCGTCGGAGTACGGCATGTTTTCTTTTTTTTTTCTGCAAGTCTGCAGAAACTTAAAGTTCAACGATGCAACAATAATCATTTTATGATAGGAGAGAACCTACGAAATTTAACATTGTGATAGATTATATTAATGTTTCTGCGGAGTAAATTCCGAAATATTTAAAGGAGAAAAGTGGTTTTCATTTTTCAACTGTCACCAAAGTGAGTGTGATTAATCATTCTACCTTCGCGCATTTTGCACAAATTATGCCGTTGCAGTGCTGTAAATGTTGGACTAATTCTGATCAGCCTCTTGGTATTTAAATCAACAGCTTTACTGGACATATTTAGTGACATACAATTCTAGGAAAATAGAACAAAAAGGGACTAATAGGACATTGTATAGTTAAATGAGCCGTTAAAGGTGAGCTATTATTATTAACAGTAGTACTAATATCAATATGATTATTATCAGCTTAAAGCAATACAGAAAATGAAACATAAACAAGCTTTGATTTAATTGAAAGTTTGACGACGAATACAATGCACAAAACAAACCAAAAATAAACATTTAATTAACTATATCAAATCTCTCTTTAGGTCTTGATTGTTTATATTATTGATTAAACAGTTCAATACCAAGTATAAAATTCCCTTTGTATCATTTTATTATACATTTGTTACAAATCGTTATTGTGAATTCAAAAACAAATAAAGAAATTACTCTGGAATTATTAATATTAATTAGTGCATTAGAACAGAAATGTTTCATGTAGTTTTGGAAGTTTACAAGTGTAAGTTGTGTAAAATATTTAACTGAAAATTAATAAGTTAATATTTTTGATATTTAAATTGTTAAACTTGCCTAAAATTTCTTGTACGTATTGTAAAAAAAAGTCTGGATACAAGAGCATTTTAATTTAAAAAACATTTTAAGGTGAATACTAATAATTGAACTATTTTGGCAGAATTAAGTGCAACATACCTATCAATAATGCTACAGCTCCAACTCGATTTGATACAGCAGTTAATATTGCAGATTTATAAGATTTTACATCGAACATAACCTCAAAGGCTACTACTGACCATTACTTGTTTAAAAAATAAATAGCATTAAGAAAGCAGATCCACAGCATGAATGTATAAGGAATAATCGCATTCAAATAACAAAAATTATAACTTCTTGGACCGTCCTTTTTATCATCATCATCGTTGTTATTACATGCTGTGCTAAAATTCATCGACGCATTGTCTTTCTGATTCTCAGCTACTAGAAACATTATCATCACATAGTACTTTTACTGTTCTTTAGCCATCTATTGGAGAAGGTAAGTAACCCCCCAAACAGGTAGTTAGATTAATGGACGAAAGAGGAAAGCAATTCATGCTGACACGTCCATAGCAACATCGTCATTATGGACCACTTTTTCTGCACGTAAGTGTACACAATCAATAGTTTCTAACAACTAATGAGGGCTGCATGACCTCCTTTAAAATTGCTATAGTTCGTTAAGGGAAGTTGGGAGCGAGATTTAGCCAATTTTATATAAAAAGTTTGCTCTTTTTTGTTGAAAAGCCGTTGATTCAATTGCCTATTAAAAACTAACAATTTCATGCTAGCACCCTTTTAAAATATATGGTTCCCTTTTTACCGGTGTGTATCGTTTAAATGGCTGGTTTTAACAGTACAGTCTACTGTCCTGAAACTGCTTTTGTTTCCTACACCGTTTTTTTTATTTAATGTTTGCAGAAAATCTTTCTCCTTGTGGTCCACTCTGTGTAGGTGATCCAATGTCAAAATGGTTTAAATTCAAGTTATATATGGAGAATGGCACTAGGCGAGCGGCCAAAGGGGAGCAGTATATAGACATTTAACTTGAAAGAACGTGCTTCGCCGTGATAATTTACGCTAGCTCTTGAATAAGTCCATCTTGCATTGGTTTGATTCAAACGTCTTTCGTGAACACAGGTTGATTTGAGCCTCAGAAGCGGAGGAAAAGAAGGGTATTCAGACAAGTAAATATTAAGTGGAATGCTGCAACCAGGTAAGTGATGGCGACTGGGCCAAAGTTTGACAGTGTAGTATGAGGTACGTTCAAGTTATAACACCCTTTTTTCAGGTTTAGGACCAGATAGGAACTTCTATTTTTTTTTAATACACGTGGAGTCTGTGAATGCGTGACAGATGACAGCACTGTACAGTGCATATAACTCTAGTGGCAGTGACTGTTTTTGACACTTAAAATGGCGACGTTTTCATTCCAAGAACAGCGTTTAATCACTCATTTTCTCCATTGAACATCTATTGAAATTCATTGCCAGTTGAGTGAGGCATGTGGTGATGGTACCATGGATGTGTCTAATGTGCGTTTCTGGGTGCTACAGTTCAATGAAGGCAGAAAATCGTGTGACACAAACCAAGACAGTCACCGCCTCGCACCAACCGGTCTGACGATACGATCCAGCGAATGGAGAACGTTGTTTTGGAGGATCACCGCTTGAGCATTTTCAGAACTTCATGCAGGATTGTGTGCACAGATCTCACGGAAATGTCAATTTTGGAGGTGCTGTCTGCAACGCTCAACTCTTCTTTATCAACATAAACCACTGCACATCAGTGACTTGACTGTACTGACCACCACCTTTGCATTTCCCAAAGAATAATGTTTATTTAGAAATGAATTACCTACCACTTTAACATTTAAACTAGCCATGTTCTGCAGAAAGTAGCCATTAGAAGTTGCAAATAAAATTTATAAGCGACTCGTTTCCAAAGTTGTGCCATAAAGATTTTCATGACAATTCTCCTATCAGGAGCCCATCCATCATCATTTTGTATTACTTAAAAATAGCTAATCACTTTTACTGAAGTATAATCTGTTTACAGTATTTGAATTATTAATAGTATAACTGAAATTCTAAGAATAGCCTTCTACAAAATATTCTCTTACAAGCCCGCAGTCATCAAAACTGTAGACTGCTTACATCAAATTTTGTTGTGCACTGAACATTTCTGAGATATGACTTATCGCCACTCTTTAGTTGCACGTAAGGCAATGAGGGAGTATGAAATGTTCACGTAAGCAAGTTTTTAAGGTTTGAATTTTGCTTCATTTTTTTTTTTTTTTATCCGCTAGTATCTTCAACAAATTTAAAAATAAGAAATATTCAAGCCAACAATGTTGTTATAACAGTTCTAGAGGAATTTAATACACATTCTAACAAAAGAAATAGGCTGTGTAAGAATAGTTTGTAAAAATAAAAAAGTAATCCACGATGTGATAGCCCAAATCGGACCTGAGCCTGCCAACCGCACTGTCGGCCTCACACCCACATACGCAAGGCAAAGGTGGGCGATCATCTAACCGTTACAGGGAGATGTGATCAGCATCTGGCAACCCCAGGTGGGGAATTAGCTTCGACCGGGATTCGCTATATATTGCAGTTCCTCAAATTCTTCACGATGTGGAATGGCCACTGGTCCTACATCCAAAATTTCATATCCGCAGCCCTGCAGGTGAGATTCATCCCGGGAGCGTTCCATGGCAGGGAACCAGAGAAGAATGGTCTGTAGAAGACATAAAAGCAGAAGATAGTGGGCAGAAACGTTATATGAATGTAAACGTCAGACGTTTTTTACCTTATCAACTTTAAATAAGTGGCAATAAAAAGAAGGGCTAAAAATAACAAACGCACTGCCCTAGATACCAGTGGATGTTCTTATTTCACTAAGATATGAAACATATTGTTAAAGTAACGCTTCTAACCTCTGACTTCTTATCATGAGAGGGAGCTACAAGCCAGTGGTGATGATTTAATTTTGTGAGTGACAAGTAAAACTTGAAATAACGTGTCCCAAAACACGGTATGAAAACAGTCGAGCAAAGCTTGTTCAACACTGAAATAATTCTCCTTTATAGCAGGTTGATGGTTGCGGAAACTACACTGCCAGGCACAGCGAAACTAGGTGTCATAAATTACCAGTCACCGTGTAGCTTTAAGTGCCGACCTCATAAAACACGGCGTGTTTAATGTACAGCACATGCAGTGCTGAGTCTTTTCGTGGAAAAAATTAAATATTAGCAATAAAATCTATCTGGCGGTCGACCCTGCACAAAAGCTCGTAATTACAAATCAGGTACTTCAAAAGTCCGCATGCATTAGCAATATACTGCATTCTGTGAGATTTTTTTAGTTCGCTAGTAATATGTGCTACAGGGTTTATCATCACTAATGCAACTAGAAGCCACCGGGTCCGGCTCATAGCAGTCCTCGGTTAGAGTGACCTCGCTTTGGGCGGTCTAGCACTTGAGCCTACGAAGAGTAGCAACAGTTGTAACATCGTTTGGCAAGTTGTATAATGAAACGAATTCCCTGTTGATTGTGCATAGTCACAATGTAAAACAGCCCGTGTTTATTATGTTAAGGTTTTGTTGGACGGAGTCACACGTGGACTGACAGCTTGAATTTACACCAAAATTCCCCGATAACACCATTCCTAATTATTATGGATTATTAGTACAAACACGAATAGCTATAAGAATTTTGGGTAGAGTAGTGTGGCATAGGACCATGTTAAATGATATGAAGAAGGCTTTGAAAGCTGTTTTGGAAAGCAGAATGAATTAATGGACTTAAGGTACTGAGAAGTGAACAAAATATGATCGTTCAGATTCCATGACTGTGCAGTGCTGCTCTTCTTGAGATGTTACGTCTTGTATTATTTTAGTTCAGTTAGGCAATTTGATATAAGCATGGCAGCCAGTATAAATAAACAAGTCGATTTTTTAAATTGAAATATGTTCTTTCTTTTCACCCCTTGAGGCCCTAGCCAGATAGACCACAGAGACCGCGGAAGCCCCTAAAAGTTCATGGTTCAAAGACCCGTCCAGTACTGGGATCAAAAGAATGACGAACGCGCCATAAACCAAGCAACCATATGGTGTCCACGAGGAATAGCTTCCTGAGCACGCATCCATGATCTCTGACTGCGACGAAAGCTAGAAGCACGCCTCAAACATGAGAAGAAAATAGAATGAAGTAAAACGATAGAAATGAATTGAGAAAGCCGCCTACTTACCTGAGAAAACCCAGAGATCAGAGTGAGTGGAATCGAAATGGAGACCCCAATTGCGAGCCTCGCGTGTTACAGCTAAGCCATCTCGTTCGGTAAGACATAATCTTATTTTTAAAAAATTAATGGTCAAATAAAGTTGTCACTGCATACTCACTCCGAGCTTCGTATATTTCAGGTCGGGTATTCTATTTTGTTTACAACAGAATGATAGAAGCGGCAATTCATGTTTGTCTGTTATTCTGCTATTTTAAAATACCTAAAGAAAAATATTAACAGATTTCTGAGGCAAGGACGAATAGATCTAGTCAAAATGGACCTCCTGTAAGGAAGGAGATCCGTCCCCTTCAGCTGCCGTGATGTGGGCGCTGCGGACCCTTAGCACTCGTGGTACCTCTGACGTTACGAGAGGAACCTCGGGCTGAATTGCCGAGCCCATCCCGAAGGGGAGTTTTCGGATTGGGTTGGACTCGAGGGGAGAGTATGTTCCCGACACCCACGGGAGATCGGGTACCTCCGGCCAGGCCTTGGCCACCCGGAGGCGGTAGAGGGTTGCCCAAGAAGTCCCGGGTACTGGCCTGCATAGCTATTAGAAGGTGTGCTAGATCACCAGGCGGCCCCACGGAGGTTTCCGGTAGTCTTCCCCGCGGGGTTGACCAATTCCACACGTTTTGAGATGGGGGGGGTGCTTTTTAGACTCAAGGTATGCCCCATGGAAAGACCCCCAATTTCCCATCGCTCCCGGGTTGATAGAGACCGGGTCTTCGGACCGTCGCGTAGATCTCGTTGTAAAAGTCCAAATGGACCATCCAGTACAAGAAATATCCATGTATGTACAAAATAAACAGTCCTGAACAACCAGGACTGTCCTACAAAACAGAGCCCCGAATACAACATATAAGTCTCAGGGAGAATGGAGTTCCCTCCAAAGCAACAAGCCAGTCTTTCATCATTGTCTAAATATCGATTTTATCCGATGAATCGATCATATCGATAAATTTTTCCTAATAGAACATTTTAAAAAAAGCAACTGTGTGGCGAGCCAAGTCGGTTTTGTTTTGATGTAGGTAAATGCCTTCAAGAGCTACTAGTATAGCCACCTGTTGAGAAATGACCATTTATTTTCAGAAGTTCTAATGAGCCTATAAGAACTGCAGCGTTGCTATTTGGTGTCAAATAATTTCGTTATTTCAACCTATTCCCTATTCATAAATTTTAGCACATACGATTACCAATTTACTCCCAGAAATAGACACATAATAATAAAATTTCACGCTTAGTTTTTCGGCTTTTGGTCAAATTTCCTTAAGAAATTCCTGTGATGGGAGCCAGTTTGTATCTTTTGTAACAACTTCATAAAGACTACCCCTAACTTATACTGTTTATTTTTTATCTCTTTTCCATAAACTGTTCTTACCAAACATATTTTATCTCTTTGTGTTAATTAGGAGAAACATTTCCATAAATTGTTTAATTTTACATGTATCTATAGGTGTAAAAGACTGGGTGATAGATTTTAAAATCTGGCGTTGAAAAATGATACTCCACGCATGACCTCATGAGAAATAACCAAGCAGCAACCATCAAATAGTAATAAAAGCATTGAAAAATTCAAACCAATTACAACCAATAATAAATAAGTCGGAAATGCCTGAAACAAATATATATAATTTGTAACAGATTTTGTATTATAACAAATCAAAATTTATTGTGAAATTCATTTTTGTCACTCTCTTGTAGTTTAGCAGTTCAAAATTGTACAAAATTCAGTTTGGATGGAAAGGAAAAAACATTCCCAGATGATGGAATTCCCAAATGAAATGTGTAGTGTTTAACGCCCGCTTTTACTACATACGGCACCGCAGGCGATGACACTGATGATGCATGAGATGAAGATGGAGCACCGGTGAAATGAGATGGCGGGGTAAACCGGAGGTCCCGGAAAAAAAACGCCCCAACGCCGTGTTGTCCACCACAAATCTCACTTTACGGTCGCCTGGGATCGAACCCGGGCCGCCTTGGTGAGAGCCAAGCGGTCTAACCAGATGGAATTCCCAGATAGTCAATTTGATGGTTTAATTATTATCAAAGTGATAGTGTTGATACACTAAACATTACTAATTTCTCACTGTACCTACATCCAGCCCAACATATCCTGAACTGACCTTTGGTGCATAGAACAGAGGTGCATCTTGGATTAGTGCATCTCCACTGCTTCAGTGAGAGTGATTACGTACTGTTCCACTATGGTGGTGCACTAGCTAGGGCTTCTTCATTGCATGTTCGATATTCCTCTTCCTCAAATGGTCGGTTTATAATTCTCATTTCCGCGATCACAAAATTAGCTGGCAATTTAAAATGTCTGCGCCAAAATAAAAGTTTTAAAATAAAAGTATGCTGAGATGAAGCATGCAAACTGTTCAGGATGAATCTTCTCTCCCCCCCCCCTTCCCCTTCAGGATAGGAAAACACCATTAAAACGTAATTCCTGTAACTTAATGATTCGAATTAAGGATCTCTTGAATACAAGGCAGGTCTGTTATTCACACCTCAGAGATGGGTTTACTTTGTTCTAACTCTAGGATGCATTATTAATCATGTTAAAATAAGCCATATTGGCCCTATGATACATTTTTGGCAATGCATCTGTGAAATTTAAAGCAAAATGTGACTAGATGCATTGTATTTTGTTTTTTTGTATATAATTTGCATTATTATGTTACACAATTTTGATAATGTTAAGAATTTTAAGCCAGCTATTATAAAAAATAGCTCTTTAAATTGTCTTATACTGCTTGGATAAAAGCCACATCGATCTTTATTTCATTCTGCTCAGCTTCTTTCTCTTGTTAGGGTTTTTCACTATTCCTAATAACCTTGTACTACAGTTTTTAGTTAACTTTCTAGCTCAAAATTTAAAAGATAACTTCAGGAATTTCGGATTTAAAAATGTATAAGCTCTGTTGAAACTTAAATAGTTCTGTTTAATTGTTTTATTTTCTTTAATTCGCATTAAAAACAAGTAGTGCATATTTTTGCCATCACAGAAGGTGCTCCTCCAGAGAGTAAATGCAGTACTACCCTGCAGACTTTTCTGGCCAGTTTTACAGAATCGTGACTCCAAAAATTACTGCCTCCGCTTGTTTACAAAAGGAAAGAATGAAGCAAATTTACGAAGAGAATTCTTACCCTCAATATACGGAAACGCCTTGTAACTTCCCTAACTTTTTGTTTTAACTACTGAAGACCTCGAATATAAACATTTTCATAGCTCAATTTTAGTATTTAAATCTTATCTAGTTCTTTACTTTTTTTTATTTGTTGATATTTTCTTCGCAAGAGCAAGTATGCGGCGCTGCATAGGTCAATTAACAGGCGTGGTTAATCGATAGCCAGTTCGCTACTAATGTTAATGTTGCTGAACTTGTTAATGGAACATCATGCTTAACACATATTAGCAGTTAGTTTTATTTTTGGGTTAGTAGCATTTCTGTTATTCACCACTGTCGAAATATAATAGAATGCAATGCGATAAGTGAATTTGAGAATCTGAAATCTCCAACAATGCACTTAAATTTTTCGTGTTATATAGGGTGATTATGAAGAACTATGCATTTATTTATTTGCCTGAATTTCACTTAATGGTGATTTGTAACGTCAAATTTAGGTGAATGTTCCGAAGTATTCATTTCCTAGACATGTGTAGATGTTTACTCAGTGTTTTATTTATAAACTGGTATGTCTATCGAAAGTTCAACCTTTTATCCTCTTTGTCCACTCTTTTCTATCCTGCCAATCTAATTCCTCCAGAATTGATTCCCTCATTTATCTTTCAATATTCTCCATCCATTTAAGTCTATGTCGACCGCGTCTTCCTCCTCCAGATGGATTACATTCCAGAACTTGTTTTGGTAATCTTATTTCAGGCATGTCCGTAACATTTTAGCTGTTTATACTGTATAAAATCAAAATATAATTTTAAAATTTTATCATTTGTCTTATCACTTTGCTAGAGATTTTTTATAATTTAGTGTGACTAGTGGATGTCCTGAAACAATCAATTTTGGTAGATAATTTTAATTTCAAATTCCCATTCAGTGTCCAAGTTTCAGTTCCACAAAATAACGTATTTCTAATTATTGATTTACCTATCTGTAATTTGGTTTCTAAACTTATATTCTTCTTCCATGAAATGCCGTTCAGCATGGATATTGCTGTTTTTCCTTTCTGAATTCTATATTTATTGTCCGCTTGAATTTATATTCACTCCTAAATACTTACCCTCTTCAATTCTTTTTGATGCATCCAATGTCGTCTTCTAAAACTAAATCTTTTTCATATCCACATGTCATTTTTTTTTTTTTTTTTTTTTTTTTTAGTTTTTAGTTTTTTAGTTTTAATCCCCATCCATTATGTTTGTATTCTTCATTACGTTTTCTACTCGTATACTCTGAATCTTAGTAGTCTTGGGCTATAACTAGTTGGTCATCTTCCAAATTCAAGGTATAAATTGTAGAATTATCCATGTAAATTCTCAAATATCTGCACTTAGTTTTTTAGTTTTGTAAAGCTTGTTTTATAAATATGATAAACATGGTGGTTATTTATTTACTTTTTAATTTACGTCCTCCAACGTTAAGTCATATCGTACGATGAATGAAATGGGTGAAATGATGCTCAAATGAGTCCGGGGTCCACAGAGCTCAGAGTTATCCGACATTCGTCTTTCAGGATAAGGGAAAACCACAGAAAAACCTTATCCAGGTAACTAAAATAACCGAGATTCTAACTCGAGACCTCTTGAACGTGAGGCCCACACGCTACCATCTTGGTGATGAATTATAACCCTAATGTAAACCTTTTGGAACTAAGAATTTGCATGATACATTTATTTTTAGTCTTTAGTTTGGAATTTTTCCTTTATTATTGGATATGGCTTAAGAATTGCTGTTTTCACAACTCTCTGTCACATAGAATCGGTGAACCTGGTTTTCTGCAACAAAAATTTGTAATGAGTTTTGGAGTGACCTCTCTAGTCGTGCCCTTATATCTACAAGTTCTCTCTGGTATGTCCTTCCGAGTAGCTGTAGTTAAATTCGTATTCTAGCGTTGCTTCTGTAACTAAAATGTTTATGGGTGCACACAATTCCACGTTGTGGACGCCAATTTGAAGCAATAATTTAATGGCAAGCAAATAAGTCAGCGAGCAATGAGGTTTCTCTCAGGGTATGCGTGGATGTGTGAGAATGAGATTTTAATTACACTGGAATGCCCGTTTCCAACTTATTTATCTACTGCTTCTTCTTTTAAAACATCGAAATGAAAGTTGCCGACCAAGGGTTACCAATCTCGGTTTAGAGTTACTGACTGCAGAATGTTTATTACTCGATAAATTTATTCGTTCCTCAAATATATGTATGAACCGACAAATATCAAACACAGAACAGGTTGACCGCCCTAATAGGCTTCACGCCTCGGACTCTTCTCATCGGCCTGACGCCGAAGACCCCTCTAATGGCTTCCTAGCCACCAACGCCGAAGAGTGTGAATGACCACAGCTGCGCGTGTGTATATGTAACTTTTACTCTCAAGAAACTCCTTCTTCATTCAACCAAAATCCCTTTGTGGCTGTTTTGTCATGCCATTCTTAATGACCCAAAGAATTTCCTATTCATATAAGTCAAGTGAGCCCCTTTAGAAATCCTCTAAGGACGCTGTTTCTTACATTGCTTTTGTTATAACAAACTCAACTGGCCTTGCCCTTGTAACAAGGAACCAACATTCCTTTGACATCCATCATGATTCTTGACTTCTGGCGAACCTTAATTTCGGTATCACTTCTCAGGGAAATGTTATGAGTTCTGTTCCATTTTTCAGGACTAGAAAAAATGGCGAAAGTAGCTGCCTACGATAATACAAAAATATAAATAAAGAATAAACAAATTATTATCACGCTACAGTAAATCAAAACTCCTGAACATCCTGCTGGTTAGACGTTAATAATGAATTTATAAACGATTAATTAAAGAAAAATGTGTTAGTTCTACAAAATCACTAAACTCCCCAGCATACTTTGAAATATGGTACAGCAGGAACTTCTTCAAGAATTACATATAAGAATTGAATACTTAAATTATACCATAATTACCAAGGATGCATCGCAAATGTTTGAAAAAAAATAGATGAGCATCATGCAGCTAATTCTCCATTATTATTGTAATGATAATGATGATGATACCTCCTGTTAAACGCCGCCATTCTCTCTCTCTCAGGAACATCTGTAGCAGCTGTAAAAACAATTTCATCGCGGAACGCGGGCTTGCTTCTGAATGGTACTTAAATGGTAAACGATTTGCACAGTTGCCAGTACTCGAGAGCTAAAGCACAAAATGCTTAGTGACAAGAGCATCGCATTAATGCGCCGGAAGTACTCGAGCTAAGTTACGCGGCGGACGTTAGGTTTCCTGTGATATGAGTGCATTTTGTCACCGAGGTAAACCGTAACAAAAGGTAAACCCAAAGATTATATCCAGCTGTTCAGCATATTAAAACACTGATTTTACTGTAGCAACAGAAGGTAGAAGCAATTATTTGTTTCGTAAGGTGCAAAGAAAACGAATGAAGCATTGCTTTCATTATATTGGGCTAGGCCTTGCGCATGAAAGTGAATTTAGTAAGCCATGACGCCAGGCTTCAGCGGATTACCCAAACAAAGCCTTGTTTTTATTTCCTAGATTGATCAAATAACTTCAGCTATGTATACACTTCAAGGTATTGGTATGCACAGTTACTTTAATCTCTAATCCAAGTGCTTCTTTCCGTTGGTTCATCGGTGTAGCTAACTGTGGTCATCCGAAGAATCGTCCAGTAGTGGTCCCATAGACCGAGAGGAATGGTTCAGGCAGTATCGTCCGTGGCCTGCAATCGGCTCGATTCCCGTGACCTATCTACCTGACCCGCGGATATTTTCGAGGGTTCCCGGGTCACCTGGGTAGGCTAATTACATCCCCCGAATTTCCTGCCCCTCCATTTCACCTCCATTTTATTTCACATCGTCTCTCTTCTGGTGGTCTCTTTCAGGGTAGAAATGTCGGCGGGTGTCTCAGCGGTGCATGGCAGGATGATATGCTCCTGATACATACTTCCTCCTTCGATAGGACGTTTACCGGTCTCCGGGCCGATCTGGTCGGCCGTTTTCAGACCACGCCTGGTGGGATATCGGTTGTGTTGGCCTGCCGGAGCTGTTTCCAATTGGTCAATTGTAAGGACCCTGCCCTCTGCACTGCCGTGATCCTTTGGACGGCTGCCATCTGTCTCCCCTTCGCCTGATCCTCCCAGGGATGTCTCAGTTGGGGCATAGATACAATAGATAGGCTGGTCGCAGTGCAGAATCACCTTCTTAGTAATCCTAACGCTAATCCTAATGGTCGTAGAGCCTAAAGACAATCTTGCCCGTAAGCACACTGTTAATAGTGTGACTTTGTGGGTTCGTAAAGTTAAAATTCTGGTTTGCAAAAATTTAAAATGCTCTTCATTACAAGTAAAACACGCTTTGTACACCCCTTGCAGCAGAAAAATGCCGTGACATACACAACATCAGTCTTCAAGGTCTCTCGTTGCTTCACCACAGCTGCAACTGCAAATGCAACTGCACAGCTGCAACTCAATTAACAACTCACTAGCAACTGACTGCGCTCATAACACTTTGCAGCCTTTATACCTCCAGCCATTGTTCTAGAAAGCTGCCGATGTTTCAAGGCCTTTCGTGGAAGCAAGAAAAATACGGAACTCTCCAGATATCACTGTGTCTCTTTCTCTCTTTGTTTCCGTCTCTCTCTCGGCAAGCGCTCAGCGCTCGCACCACTGTCTCTTTCTTTCCTGTGCACGCGCCGGTACTTTCACGTCGCGGCTCGGTGACATTAGGCTACAATGTTTATGTAATCCTACGATATTTTTTAACCATGCCCACAATCCGGAGGCCTGATGTTCAAATCCCATGGACCTTTTCCTAAAACTATTTTACGTGTAGTAGCCACAAAATATCTTGGTATCAACATTATAGCCCCGTAGGGGAAGGGATCCATCCCTTTCAGCTGCCGTGGTGCAAGCGCTGCGGACCCCTAGCACTCGTGATAACTCTGACGTTACTAGAGGAACCTCGGGCCGAACATTCGAGCCCCTGAATGGGAGTTATTCGGATTGGGTTGGAGTCGAGGCGGCAGTGGTTCCCGATACCCGTGTGAGATCGGGTACGTCTCCGGACGGGGTGAGGGAAGCCATATATTCCCGGGTACTAGCCTGCATAGCTAGGCGACGCTACCTAGGTTAATCGTTAGCCTTCACCTTTGGGGTTGGCGTGAGTAAGTGGCGTATCCACTTCCATCCCGTCTTGTGTCCATTGGACCAGATGGAGGAACTTAGTCTCTAGGTCTTGCCCTATGGAAAGCCCCACGGAGGCGCCGGGCGCCTTTTGGGACAGCTCAATAATTCCCTGGTCGTTAGAGGGGGAGGGTCAGTCTTCACTTTGTGTGGATTGCCCTCGTATATACCCTAGAGTTTTTTTATATATATATATATAATCAGTATTACAGGAGAATTAAGTAGCTTCTCACCTACTAGGTACACTGTGGCGCATTAAAACGCGGCCCATATCTGTAGAATGCAATGTTGTTTTTGTCCCCTCCGGTAACCGACCTGTAACTCCAGCCAGCTGAAAAACAATTCGGGAAACAAAAACAAAACAATGAACGATGTTATAATGGATGTGAAATGAAGAGGCGGTTCGTATACTCTCTCTATGAAAGGACTTCATTGATTAATACACTTAGAACGGCTGAGCCAATTTCAATGTAATTTGGTCTTTGGAAAAAAGAGGGGGAAGAATCATTATTTGCCTACATTTGTGGTTTAACCGGACTACACTTACATGAGAGCCTTTCAACAGCGACATGCAGACAAAGGTTAAAGCGTTCGCCGTTATCATACGGCTATAAGAAAATGGTGGTGGTTTGAAAATGCCAGCTTTAAGTTTTAGTGTCATCCTTCGAGAGTTGTGGGAGGTAAAGCACTTACCCTACAAAATCAATGGCTAAAATTATATCTTAAAAAAAGAGAAGATAACGTGGCAGATGAGGAATCACTACCAACATAAACAGCTGCGTTGGATTATAGGGCACCTGTTATGCACTTCAGTACAGATGTATTTTTTTATCTTGAAAAGTGCAGAGCGATGCGCAGTGGTATCTGGCCGAGTCCAGTTCAGAACGGTTGCAACTGGAGGGGAGGGCAGGTCAGTTGCGTACCAGTTGCGAGCAACTAAACACGTGCAAAGCTACTCGGTAACACTACAGCTTGTTTCAAAATGTGCTTGTCTCCTGGTTCCAAGAGAGCATTTATAAATGACGCCTCCTAGCAGCACATTAGGGAATAAAGTGCTACATTTAAAAACACGAGAAGTAATAACCAATATCCATAGATTTATAAAAAAGGAATAATCGCCTGGGTCAGCTATAAAAATCTGGGGAAGAGTATCTGTGGCAACAGTTGTGTCTGAAAGCAGTTTAGGTGAGTTATTAAGGAAAGAAAAGCCATTGGTGCTAGTGCAACAACGTTCTTCTCTATGCCCAGTAAACAAAGATTAAGAACATGCACAAAATCTAATTTGGATGTTTTAATTCAGAAGTAGGCGAAATATGAATAATTTTTAAAGCACAGAAAAACAAAGACCAACTTTGAAGAAAGTGCTTATGAAGCTAAAAATTCTACTGACTTCCAAGGCAGTGTCTAAACATTAAGAAGAGTTCTTTTGAAGCTAGGATTATTTGAAAAAAAAAAAAAGACACTAAGCGTGACAGACAAATTTTAATCGAACATCACACCATACGTGCAAAAACGCTTAAATATTTACGAAATAATCGGAGATATCGAAGTGAAGTTTATATAGTTTATATGGGTGAAACCTATATAAATACAGCACATACTGGACCATATGCCTGGAGTGAAATACGTTACAGGGACTCTGCAGCGATATTGAAAGGCCGACAGTTGTTTATCATGCCTGTTGGAGGAGAACAGGGTTTTGTTCCAAATGCCTATGTACTATTTAAGATCCAACAAAAGCGTGGAGATTACTACCATAGTAAGAATTACTACATAGTTTATAACAGCTGCAAAACTGGCTTCGAGAAAGAAATTTGTTTTTAGACACCTTATGCACCGCTCTCCCCTCTCGTAATCTTACGCGTGGGACGCATTGTGGCGATAGGTGCACTATCCCCACCACAGTTGCTACTCATCCCTACCACGCAGGATTCCTGTCAAGATAAAATAATACATCTATACTACCCGGGAAATTTAGGATACTTGGCAGTGAAGACGCTGTTATGTGTTTCCACCGCACGGCTGGCTAACACAGGAGAAGAGCGGTATACAGTATGTCACAACAATATGTACTTATTAAATACAGAAAATGTGCAAGCAGCAGAAGAAAACTCATTGTGATATAAATATTTCGACTCCTATAAATCCGTTTCACTTGGTGTGTGTGTGTGTGTGTGTGTGTGTGTGTGTGTGTGTGTGTGTGTGTGTGTGTGTGTGTGTGTGTGTGTGTGTGTGTGTGTGTGTGTGTGTGTGTGTGTAAAGCTTCCATTTAAGCATGGATATCAGCTGTTATGTCTTTAGAACTGCCATTGTTATCCCTGGAATCCATAAAACCGCCTAAGTATTGCTGTTGGTAGATAATGATTATCGGGGCTTGTATGCCGTGGTCTATTGGAAAATCTTCCAGACGTTTCGTACACTCGCTGTACTTTCGCAGTCGCAGCCTTAAGTACGACGAGTGTGTTACGGCCACGCCATTGAGGATGTTCGACACAGTTTCGAACGAAACGTCTGGAAGACATCTGAGATGACTCCGGCCGTGAAAGCCTACGCACTACAAGTATTGCTGTTTCTTCCTCTTCTTCACTGCTATCCATACCCACATTGATTACTATTCTTTCTATTCCTTCTTCCATCTATGCATCTCGATGTCAGCATTCTTATTCTATGGACTTAATTTTAATGAACGCATTTTTCCAATCCTCTTTAGTGTTGTCGTTTAAACTCTGTCTGGTTATTCTTTAAGTGCGTTGAAAGTTATAGAACCCACATTTTTGCTGCTATTTTTGCTTCATGATATTCCATATCAGTTGAATACGCTTTCAATCACAGTGATAAGGCGGCAAACTATATCCTGACCTTCCTCTAAAATGTGCCTCATATTCTTACACTTTTTAAACTAAACACATTTATTTAAGTTAATTGATGTAAATTAATAATTTCTTCTCACTAGCCATATATATGCTAAGGTTTTAGAGTAAACCTGAAAAATTCAACGCCATTGCCGGGATTTGAACCACGTATCTCCGGCCATGGCACTGAATTTTTCAGGTTGACTATCTGTCTAGACTAGTGAGACCAGGAGATCCGTGGTTCAAATACCGGTCATGGCATTGAACTTTTCAGGTTGACTCTAAGTATCCTTTCCTTTAATATTCGCCAGCATGTTTTCTGTCCACCATCGAAATTTATTTTCTCCCTTACTGCATAAAATAGGTTCTTCTCTGTTGGAATGTCTTTGCGCAATTCATAATACTCTCCAAATTTCTGCGAAGGTGCACTTATCCAAATCGTACATTTGAAGCTTCTTTTTCCGATTACGTTTTCTGAAGTGTAGCCTTTACAAATTCTTTAACGATCCTTTTTATTATGGCTTTACTTTTTTCCTTCTGTCGTAGCCATTCTAGCCAGTGTTCTTTGCAACCGCTAGATCGTTTTGCTTTTCCTCTGTGCAGAACTGGAAAGCATTCTAAATAATTCTTCTGCTTACAACCCTCCGAGGTGTGCAACAGAAAATGTTGCAAATGTGTGTTTGGTGAAGTGAGGGGGAATAGTTTGAAGATTACCTTGTTTGACGATCTTGTAGTCAGGTTCCTGATTTTCCTCGGCTGCTCTGGTGCCCTCTGATCTTATCTCTGGGCGTGCTTACTGAGTAGCAGAAAATAATATTACTACTGAAGGATGGCCAAATAATTCTTTTCTTGGAAAAATGAGGATTTTATTCCTGCGAAACTTTTCTAATCTCTTATACAAATTAAATAATATTAATGTTGTCCTTTTACAAACAACGGTTGATATATCAATTAATTATCCTTCTATTGCACACACGCTAGTCATGCATCCTAAATGCACAATACAATTCTTTCTGCACAATCTCGAACAGACATTATAACACGTCTTTCTTCTCCAAAGTTCATTAGCAGAAGGCCGCTTTGCCAGTTAAATTTTCTGCTCCTTTTGCTCACGTTGCCATCGCAACCAAATATCTCATCTTCTACTGGTCCACGTTACCACACCCGCCTCGATAGTGTGGTGGTAGCGTGTCTGCCTTACGTTTGAGGTCCCGAGTCAGGGTGAGTTACCTGGATACGGTTTTTTCCGGGGTTTTCCCTTATCCTGAAAGACGAATGTTGGGTAACTCTAAGCTCTATGGACCCCGGGCTCATTTGAGCATCATTTTCATCTATTCCATTTATCATCCTATATGACAACGTTGGAGGACGTAAATTACCAAAAAAGTGGTGGTAGCGTGACTTCCTCACGTTCCAGAGGTCCCGAGTTGGAATCTCGTTCAGGGTGAGTTACCTGGATAAGGTTTTTCCAGGATTTTCCCCTTCCTGGAAGACGAATGTTGGGTAACTCTAAACTCTATGGACCCTGGGCTCATCTTAGCATCATTTCACCTATTCCATTCATCGTTCGATATGACTTAACGTTGGAGGACGTAAATTACCAAAAAAAAAAAAAAAACACCACACACACGTCACCACATTACGCAATCTCATTTTTACAACTGCTAATACCAAAAATGTTATACAATATAACTTTAACATTGCATCATCTCGTAACCCACTGGATTTCATACTTTCAATTCTTATTCATTTGAACTTTTACTTGTCGATCCTTAAACCATTAAACATATTTAAACAATTTTACAACTCTTGAGGCCTAAATCAACTGTTACGCGTGAGTTTTCTTGAAGTTTCCATGTTTGAAAATTATTATTAGAGACACCTACTTTGTAATACAGCGTGGCACTAGACCGCGGTACTCGTGCGTCATAGATTAATAATTTAATACGCAACCTGTAGCCAGCCATCGCATTCCTAGTACGGCCACATATAAACAAAGCTCAAACTATTTGTCCTGGGTAATATAGAAAATAAAACACGGCCATGTCAACAAAATGACAGATTGATTCTGCCCATCTCAAGTGTCTTATAATCACTCCCGTTAGAAAGCAAGCGCCAATGATATTGAACAAAGAAGCCCAACCTGTTTTCTTGCGAGCTAATGGCATCACATTGTCCTTTTACCCCGCCTCCTCTGTTTTCTTTTGTATGAAGCATTTCTCATTCATTCACTCATTAAGCGACGACTGATTGCATTGTCATCTTCCAAAGGGTTGGTTCGTGACAACATGAATGTCTCTGATACATCGCAGAAATTGACTGATACAATCAATAAGTTTATAAAGAAGCGAAAGCAAGAAAGTTAAGTGGTTACAATAAACACTTTCTATGTATCAAAATCCATAAATAATATTGAATTATGATGTAAGATTTCGTCGTGAGAAAGAATCATCAGCCAAGATATTTTAAGGATTGAGGTAAAGGTAACTTATTTATATGGTAAAAGAAGCTGAAACCGCAGAACATGCTCCATACTCCATAATATCCACAAGCTTTAATTTATTAACACATTACCAATGCTTTCAAATAAATCTAAGAGGTTAAAGCTTTGTCATCACCTTATTGTACGAGGCGTGTCCGTAAAATAAGGTGGACCCGTGAGGAATGCTCTTACGCGAGATCCGGCCACACTAGCGTGTAGCTTGGTTTCACTCCTTCAAATCCCCACCACTACGAACCCGTTGCAACCATTAGTCTTGGCTGGGCAGCCGTTTGCGATGGAGCTTCCTATCACTTCCGCCACCAAGTGCGAGTTGCGTGCAGTGATCCGTTTTTTTTTTTTTTTTTTTTTTTTGAGTTCCAAGGGCACTACCCACACTAAAATGCTTCGTCAGTTTTGCGCAGTCTATGGGCCACAGTGTATGGACGTCAAAAACGTGCGAATGTGGGTCAGAGAGTTCAAAGATGGACGTAAATACGTCCATGACGAACGCGTTGTGGTCGGCCTTCGGTTTCAGCCGAAACAATAGCAAGAGTGGAGCAAGAAATGCTTAAAGATCGGCGTGTGACAGTTCGCGAGCTGTTCGAACTTATCCCTGAAGTCAGTAAGACTAAGATTGACAAGATTTTGACCGAACATTTGCATTATTGTAAGGTGTGTGCGAGGTGGGTCCCCAAAATGTTCACCGAAGATCTCCTAGCCCAGTTCAGATGGGACATCCTCATCCATCCCCCCTACAGTCCAGACTTAGCACCTAGTGATTATCATCTGTTTTCTGAGTTGAAGTTACACCTGGGTGGAACACATTTTCAGACCGACGATGATTTGAAAAACGACGTTGAGCGCTACCTGCGTAACTTGGCGGGAGAGTGCTATGACAAGGGTGTACAAAAATTGCCACAGCGCATGCAAAAGTGCATCGATCGCAATGGTGATTACGTTGAAAAATAGCTGTAAGTTCCGCCTTTCCATCAATGTAATATTCATTGACAATAAACCTGTTTCTTCTTCTTCTTCTTCTTCACTTCACGGCATGGGCAGATTGCCGTTCCGTCTCACAATAATTGCTCCTTCCATCTCTTTTTAGGTCTACCAACATCTCTCTCTCCTTGTGGCTGATATTGGAATGCAATCTTAGGCAGTCTTGTTTCGGACATTCTTTGTTTATACTGCATCCATTCCTTTTGATATTTTTCAATTTTGCTACTTATCGAGTCTACGTTGAGTTCCTTTCCTATGTCTTCATTTCTTATTCTATCCAACCTGGTGCATCCCTTTGTTTTCCTTAAAAAGTTCATCTCTGCACTTTGAATTTGGCTTTTCATTTTCTTCGTGAGTACCCATGCCTCACTACCATAAAGTAGTGCAGGGACTGCCATTGTTTTGTGCAACTTTAATCTTGTATCTCTTCTTGTTTTATTTCTCAACGTTCTATGCACTGTTCCACAAATCATTTGGAATGTTGCAAGCTTTTTGCTCACATCTCTGTCTGTTTTCATCATATAATTAAGATTACATCCTAAATAGCTGAATTCTTTTAGTTGTTCTGGTGGTTTGTTGTCTAAAATTATTTTTGATCTTATATGTTGTTTTCCCCAAAAGGCCATTTATCTTAGATTTTTCCGTCGAAATTTTAAGATCATACTGTTGGCATACTTGATTCAAGCGGTGTAGTGCATATTGTAATTTATCCTCCGTTTCTTGTATTAAAACCACGTCATCTGCATATAGTAAAATATTTAAAACTTTGTTCTTATTTATTTTTATTCCTGATGTAATAATAATTTTCCAATTTTGGATGATGTCATTTACATATATATTAAAAAGAGTAGGTGATGCACCCTTGTCTTACGCCTCTATTAATTAAAATTGGTTCGGTTTTATGAACTCCTGTGTTTATTATTTTGGAGTTGCTATACATATTTTTGATTACTTTAATTAATTTTTGTGGATATCCACTATTTTCCATAATTATCCATAGCTTTTCCCTATTAACAGTGTCAAATGCCTTCCTGAAGTCTAGGAATGCCAGATGTGTTTGTAAATTATACTCTTGTCTTTTCTCAATTATTTGCTGCAAAACAAATACATTATCTATTGTTACTCAGTCTTCTCACAATAAACAGCCGAATGAAACCTGTTTTGTATATTAAATAAAATTGGAGACTTTATTTTACGCACCCGCCTTGTAAATTATGTACACATTTCACTGCTGTGGAAATTTGTTAGTTCCTTTTCAAGTTACGGAGGCAGAGTATCGCAAATATGACCCATGAGTTCTTCTCGATATACACAAAAAAAATCTTAGCAGTATAAGTTACTCGTAGCTTTCATACAATACGTTGTGCAGAAATATGCAAGCCCAAGCCCAAAGCAATAAAGAAAGCGGGTAAACAAAAGTTAAGCTGCTCTGCAAGTTTCGGAACACTGAACGAACAGCCATGGTACTACTGACCTATTTTGAACATTGAAGTAAAGCACGCTTTAAATTGTGATGTAGCTGTTTACTAGATGGATTGGGATGTCGAATATTAACTTGGGTTTTATAGCATCGTCTTTTAAAGTCTTAATTGGACATTTTAAGTGCATTAATCAAGTGTTCTATATTTCAAACCAGAATTCAAATATTAATTTAATATCTTCTGTTTGATACGACTGCACCATAACCATTTTAGAAATTGTCATGGTTTTTCATTCGTTTGTGTGTGAATGGCTGTTTTTCTTGACCTGTCTCTCTTTAGTTTATATAACCATTATTTTTATTTCGATTCATTTTGACACTATATCCATATGATATGTTCACTTCGAGGTTTTGAGGGTATAGTCTAAGTAAAATATTCTAATTAGAGTGTGTATTCTGATGTATTGTTAATTACGAGGCATTCTTTTTAAGTCAGTAGCGTTTTGGAATTAAAAAGGACGTGCATTGATATCGCAATAATTTTATTTTTACATGAAAGCCTGGACCTTAATCTACTTTTTTACGTAATTTCCGTGAATATTGAGACACTTGTCATAACGTGGCACCAGTTTTTTAATACCATCCTCATAAAATTCTGCCGCCTGACGTGTTAACCACTGTATCACAACTGCTTTGACTTCGTTATCGTCTTGAAGACGCTGACCACCCAGATGTTTCTTCAAGTGCAGGAAAAAATGGTAGTCGCTGGGTGCCAGATCAGGGCTGTATGGAGGATGATCTAGAGTTTCCCATTGACAAGATTTGATGAGATCTTTGGTCCGATTAGCCACATGTGGACGGGCATTGTCATGCAGCAAAACGATGCCCTTACTCAACTTACCAAGTCTTTTGTTCTGGATTGCACGGCGCAGATTGTTCAATGTCTTACAATAAGACGCTGTATTGATTGTCTCATTACGAGGCAGAAACTCCACTAGAAATACTCCTTTTCTGTCCCAAAAAAACTGTGCACATGATTTTCCGGGAAGAAATTGTTTGCTTAAACTTCACTTTTGTGGGTGATGATGAATGTCGCCATTCCATGGATTGTTGTTTCGATTTTGGTGTGACGTAGGCCACCCATGTTTCGTCACCAGTAGCAATTTGGTCTAAAAAATCTTCACCTTCATTGTGGTACCGCTCAAGGAAAGTCAATGCACTGCCTAAACGTTGGGTTTTGTGCAAATCCGTCAACATTTTCGGAACCCAGCGTGAACACAATTTCCGGTACTTTAAGTTCTCGGTCACAATGCGATACAAAACACTACGAGAATATTGAGGAAAATAGTCGCACAATGATGAAATTTTAAAGCGTCTGTTTTCTCTCACCGTTTCGTCCACTTTCTGCACCAAATCTTCAGTAACGACCGAAGGACGCTCACTCCGTTCTTCATCATGCACATTTGTGCGGCCATCTTTAAATTCTCTCACCCATTTGCTTACCATTCCATCACTCATAATTTTTATCCGTAAACTTCACAGATCTCACGATGAATATCGATCGGTTTTACGCCTTTAGCACTAAGAAATCGTATAACAGCCCGTACTTCACAATCGGCGGGACTCACGATTGTCGGAGGCATCTTAAACACTCAGTAACCAACGTATACAATGAAGAATCAGACTGTAATGGCGTCAGTGCGTAGACAAGAGATGTAGGTAACCAGCGCGCATGCGAGGAACGCCGATCGTAGCGCTGCGGCGGCGGAATCGCAAAACGGTACTGACTTAAGAAACATACCTCGTATATTCTCCCAAAGTTGCACGTGTGTTCTATTATTGGTTCAAAAGTTGTGGCCAGTTGAAATGGTTCAGGTTTATATGGATCGCACTATATTTATAATTTTCTGCACTAATTTTAAGAAAGTAAATGAGCTAGTCACTCGTGCGGACTAGCTCCTCGCGTGAGTCGTGCCGAGCTACCCCTCAACTCCTCATGAGAGGAGGCCTTAGCCCTTCAACGACAATTTGGCTTATTCATTGAAACAAAATTATGTTGTTCTTGTAAATTCTAGTCACTTTGCAAAACTTTAGGGTTATTTTTCCAACTCAGTTGAAGAGTATAAAGTCTGAGATAGACTTCAATCCAGAACAATCTTCCTCCCCATTTCCCTCCCTCCCTCCCTCTCTCTCCCTCATGTGAGTTGATGGCAAGTATCTTAAGAGGAGAGAGAAAGAGGAACCTGAGATTGACCCACCATAGGTACAAACGACTCGTAAGTTCTAGAAAAAGCAACCAGAAAAATATCCCCTGCAGGTGGAGGTACAAACTCAGCAGGCCTATTATCCGTATAGCCTGTGCAGTGCTCATAACGAGTCCAGGGGTTTAATTTTTACGGAAATTGTACATATCTTCAGTGATATAAACAGGATATGTAAAACAAGGACGATTTCTCCCTTAAGGAGGGATTAAATAGTGAAAATTACCAAAACAAAATACATAATATAAATTTGCTATACAATTTTTGATTTGGTATGTTCTTTATAAAGTCCTGCGCCGTGGCGTAGCGGTCTAAGGCAGCATGCCTTGGTCCCTGGCCAAGGAAAGCGGCCCGGGTTCGATCCCACCCACGTGGTGGGGATTTTAGGTCCCGGGTGTAGGACCGGTGCCCACTCAGCATCGTGAGGAAAGTGAGGAGCTTACGTTAGGTAAGCGGCCCAGGTCACGGAAACCAACATTCCGGCTGGGGGATGCCGAGATGCTGACCACACTTCCTCCCCGTATCGGTTGGATGATCGTCCACCTCTACCGTACTTAAGTGGGCGTGAGGCGGGTTGGTAGGCCTTGGCCCTCTTAGGGCTGTCGTGCCATGGGTTATTATTATGTTCTTTATAAAGCTCTATATAATATTGTGACTTTGTGGGTTCGTGAAATTAAAAGTCCAATTGCACAAACTCAAAATGTTCTTTATTTCCACCGAATTACGGTTGGAACACTTGCCGATTACATAGAATTACGTGGCGCACACAATTACAATCGACCAGTTCGTCTGTCACAGGTCCATTGCACCCTCACAATTACGTATAACTCCTCTGATACACGTACACAGTCTTCCAGTCCGTTCGCTCACTCGGCGCTCCTCACGGCTGCTCGCCAAGAACTAACTGACTCGTCCACTGCAGCCTTATATAGGAATATCGCTGTTTCTGGAAGCTTCGCGGTTCAGTGAATCATCCCGATTGTTCCAGACGTCAGGGAGACGGGAAAGAGATGGCTAGTGATGTTTTTCCAACCAACCCCTCGTTAGCGCTACAAGATAAATGGGTAGGCGTGGGCTGAATGCCTCCTGTCGCCCACCCGGCTACTAGCTGGTCGGGCCTTCCGATAATTGGGTGACATTTTAGTCTTATAACTTTAAAAATATATTTTTAAAAAAAACATTATACTGCGTTTGTCATTTTATAATCTAAATTTTGCATAGCTTCACAGAATTAATAATTATCTTTTTAATCCGCAGAGTTGCAAACAAAATTTTAGCTCTTTAGGGAGCCTACAGCCTATCTGTAATTGTAATTACGTAAGTTATATCAGACGATGAATGAAATGATGCTCATATGATTCCGGGATCCATTCATCTTTCAGGATAAGGGAAAACCCCGCATAAAACCTTTTCCAGGTAACTCACCCTAACCGAGATTCGAACTCGGGACCTTTTAAACGTGAGACAGACACACTACCATGTATGCTATCGAGGCGGGCAGGTTTCTTTCTGTGCAAATACCTTAATTGCACATACTGTGGACCTTTAAGAAAAACTCTTAGATATTTAATCATCTTTTACTCGCGTTTTGGGTTCATGGTTACATTGGGTACCTAGAAATGTAGTAGTTTTGGGAGCACGTGTGTTAATAAACTGCGTATATAGATGGGTTTCCAATAAATAACGAGACTTATTTTTTTTTCGATCAATGTTAAGAGGCGTAAGAAAATATCTTTGGACCAGATCGATTATCGGAGTGCCGTGTAACCTAGGAAACCCAGCTCAGTCCTCTCCGAGCTTCTGGAGTGTGTAGACAACGCCTGAAGTGAAAGAGATACAAAATCCAGCGTAACACTGAACGGCGTCTTTCTCATGAAATTTTGCGTTAAATTGAACAAGTCACTATGGAGACTATAGTCATGATTTCTGAGGCTCAACAAGGTCGAAGTCATGCCCATATTAGTATTTTTGAATGCCATAAAAATTTAAAAATGGGAGAGATATCAAATAAGAACGAAATGGTAGTCACCTGACTTAAACGTGAAGCGATGAAAAGCTAGCCAAAGTGGAGAGATTTGAACTCTGATAACAGATTAAATGTTTGCTGCATATAGAATCGTGGATTCTCGGATCGTCTATCACGACAATGTATCTAGTCATACATCGCTAGTTGTAAAGGAGGCACTGACCAAGCACAAAGTGACAACGCTGCCTCAACCACCCTACAGTCCAGATATCGCTGCCCACAACTTCGTTTTGTTCCCTCAGATCAAAAGAAACCTGAAAGCACATCATTTCAAGACGACTGAGTGCCTGAATATCCTTGCTTATCCACATCTAGGAGGTATACCAAGACTCGAGAAAGTGCTGGCAGGGCAGTTTTGATGTACTATGTCGTATTTTGTGCAATATTGGTTCATTGTACAATAGTTTCAGGGCATTTATTTTTGTAATTTCAAACTCAATACTTAGTAAATAACACCTATATTTGTAATGAGAAGGTGGTGTCAAATACCTAATATTCTTAGTAATGGCTTGAAGAATCTTCTATGGTTAAAAAGACCCTTATATTCGGATTTTTCTTTTTTAACTTCCAATCCTGCAGCGTAGCTCCATGCAATCATATTCTAATATAGACTGAAAGCACGTATTATCAACTATTTTTCGTTATATTTACATATTTTTAATTTGATATAAACAGGATACATAAAAAGTCGAATTGCCCGCCCCGGTAGCGTGGTGGTAGCTTGTCTGCCCCAGGTTCAAGAGGTCCCGATTTCGAATCTCCGTCAGGGTGAGTTACCTGGATACGATTTTTCCGGGGTTTTCCCTTATCCTGATAGACGAATGTTGGGTAACTCTAAGCTCCATGGACCCTGGACCCATTTCAGCATCATATCAGCCATTCCATTCATCGTCCGATATGACTTTAAGTATCCAAATGATGGATGACTATTCCCAAAATTTTAGTTTTATTTGTTAATGCTTATGTTAATTGATATACCGTGCTATTTTTTTCCTTCTTCTGCTATCTTATAAGTTTTATTTTTACATTAGTTTTACTTGAATTTGGTTTTAAACCATAGGACAAAACATGTTATAAGAATATCTTGTATATTCATTAATAAGAGTCATGTAAAAGAAACAAATCAATTTTTTTAATTTTATATCTGCAATTACTCCAACTTTCCTATCCACAAACTATGGAAAGTTCTGCTTAAAGAATAATTTCCTTTGGCACGCTAGAAGACTGAGTTGAGGTGCCAGAATGCTGACCACAGACGAGTCAACTAGAGTTTTTCTAATTAATGTTTGTCCTTGCACTGACAATACTAGAAAAAGTACTGAAATGAAAGCTTCCCTACCGCCTTCTTGTTAAATCTAGAAGGTTCAGTATGATCACGAAAAACAAACCACTTGAAAAGTTGCATGACTGTAAGCAATAAAGGATTTCTGCTACTAACAAAACAGCCACTTAGCTTATCTGATACACGGAAAATGCTTTCATTTGGGCAATCTGCTGACAACTGAATTACGCTTTTCTTCACAGCCGCTGCTCATCAATATTAAATGGCTATCTGTGGTCCATTTAGCACCATAATAAACAGTTTAGTGGAAGCCGTTGATGAGAAGAGTTTACCCCTGAGAGTGTACGAAGAGCAGAGAAAAACTCCTGATCTGGATTCACAGCGTCTTGACCGCCTACCCCCACAAGCGATCAATAAACCAAAGGCTTAACATACGATAGCATGCAAATGCCACCCACAACAAGGAAAGAACCACCGAGAAAAAGTATGGACAGATCTCTTGTCATAATTACAAACAAGTCATAACAAAATATAAACATGTCTAAATGCTTCATTTCACTCGATATTAGTCTTTTAAATGATAGAATGTTTCTTTGCAGTTACAAACACTGTCCAATTATTAAATTAAACCTGTTAAAAGAACTATATATTCATGTACTGGAATATTTTGAAATTATATATACTGATGGTTCTCCATTTGAATGTTTAAACATTTGGAAAACAGTGCATTAGGAATAATAAATAACTTTGTATTGAAAAGTATATTATAATTTTTGAAGTGTAATATAATTTCCCAATGTTATGTATGACTCTTTCATGTAACCTTGCGGTCGACTAGCAATTACTACTAGTCTTTTATACCAAAAATGTCTTAAATATGGGCACTTATGCTTCTGCAAAAAAGCACAGTTAAGTAGGATATTTTGACTTCTTCATTTTGTGTTCTAAATCCTTTTTTAAAGAAATTGGTATACTCTGGAACAATCTATTTCACAATATATGAACTTTCGCAGCAAACTTTATATGTAAACAGAAAAATACACATAAACTTGCACATTGAAGTCGTTATTTATGGTTGGCTTCAAACCAAAAGTTGTTTGTAGATTTTAAAATGTTCGTTTAATATTTAAAAAAATGTTAAAATGTTTCTGTAATTAAGTAAAAATATATTTGTGGATTAAAGGAAAATACAAGTGGCATACATTTAAAGACAGAAAAGATGTGTAATAAACTGATTATAGAGACGGAATCAACATTCGCAAGACGCTAATCGAGATTTTCTGTCTGAACTAGGAAGACGTATTTTTGAAAAAGTCTTGGAAAGTTTAAATATTTACAATTTATTAATTGTGTTTGTGAAGTAAGTAACCATGTAAAACAATACAAGTATAATTATTTCAATAATGTAGAACAAACAAAAACAACGATGCCAGACCACGTGGTGTTCACAAGCAACAGAACATATCGAGAGAAAAAAAATATTAAAAGCAAAATAACTTATTATTAATTGACTTATCAACACGTTGAATCGTAAAACGCAAAATTAAATATTCATTCAAATTTGTGACCCAACTAGGCAGAAATATAAAACGAATAAATATATAAAGGAAATTATTTATTTTCCATTTATCGTAATTAGCACATAATGAAGTTTTACGTTCCCTGAAAAGAGCAAATGGACGTTTATTGAATTATTGACACTTCAACCTTCCCTTTGTCGTAACCGACAAGTAGCAGAAGAGCAATTGTGTAAAGAGCGATTTAATTCCTTAAAAGTATGAAAAGGAATTACCAAACATTAAAACTAGAACAACGAAAAGATATTAAATTGAACTGTTACTGGACTTAACGTAATGACATCGCAAATAACAAGCCATCCCATACCTCATACAGTTTACAAACAGCATTCGGCCACTCACCAGATCGTGTTTCACTTGTAAACATCGGCTGCTATTGTTTATTTTCTTTGTATTTAAAGTAGTTTGGGTGAAGCTGACTTGAAACAAACTGCCTTAAAATTCCAGCGCCTCCTTATAGGCATAAAGAAACTACAAAAGCTTTTATTAGACTTAAACTAGCTAAGCATTATTTATTTTTCTCATTAACTCTATTCATTCTGTATCACTGCACTTACCTTACCAATTAAGTTTTATTATTTTTCGCAAGGCGCTATATTTTGGTGAGGGTCCTCATTTCATTAAGTGACTTTTACTTTTGCATAGTACTAATTTTCAAAAAGCAATCAGTAATGCTCGGAACTTGGGACCAGGTGTGCCCTGGGTCAACTGGGGTTATAAATATCACGTGAACAAACTTAACACTAAGTGCATTCAGGTACCTACCTCCATGTTGGTAGGAGATTGTTGACATTGAATAACGGTCGCTAAGATACACCACGTCCTAGCTTCCGAGCCTTAAGTATCAGAATTCAAACTCAAAATCAAATAAATCAGTTTGTCAGTCTTTATTTACTAGCAGCGAAATAATAACTGCTTACAGCAGATCTGCTGCAGATTACTGGAAAAATACGGGTAAAATTACACATTTAAAACAAAACACAAAACTAAGTAAAATATATCGAAATTATCTTGACAAACATAGCAGTTATTTTATATAAAAATGAATGTTTTCTGTAAAAATAAAACAGATATGGGAGGTAAGGTTTCATGCTAAAAATGGATAACGATGGAGAGAATTAAAATGTTCCTAAGAAAATCAAATAAACTTGACGTGCGTGATTCCATGGAGAAAAAAACCTGGCAGTATTGAAGTCCAGACATGAGAAATCAAAGTGAAGGATGGATTGAGATCAGTAAACAGAACGAATCAATAAACCTCGCCTTTTTTTTAAGGATTCTTATAAAACAAAAGTCAAACCTTAAAAGCAAGCTTTACATGATTATATGAATCATATTTAACTACTATTCATTCAATGAGAAATAGTATTCATAGTACGTAAAACGT